>CM043017.1:53358312-53523263 GCA_023690525.1 Holotrichia oblita
TGTTAATGGAAAGTTTTTTTTTCCTTAATTCTGTATTTCACTATATAAGTGCGCTGTAGATAGTTCAAGTCAAAAAAAATTTAGCTTAGTAGTTTATTATTTAGCTTGCATATACATATGTATAAGATGCAGAGTAAACTCCGAAATAAGCTTCAAATTGAAATAAAACGATATTTTAGCAGACATCTCATACTGAGGTAATCTCTCAGATTACATTAAGTTAATGATAGTTAATGCTGGTCCCGCTTTGTCGCGTATGCCATCCAAAACGTAGCATCAAGTAGTAAGTTCCTAACACTAAAAATATTAGATTTAGCGCCAAAGCACTTTCGCAAAAAAAATTGTCAAACTATACTAACCATACTCCCTCCCCTGCAATTTAACATTTTTATCTCAAAAAGCTAGCACCTGACTGTTTAGAGCTAGCACCAGCTACGGACCACCTAAACTTGTCCAAGAATCGCACTTTTTTCATGGAAAGCGTGGTTAATGCTGGCTTCCACTCTGTCACGCGGCATTCAAAATCTAGCACCACACAGTACGTACCTACCCGCATCTAGGAAGAGGCAGCACCTTAGCACTAAACTAGTTTCTCAAACAAAAAAATTAAGTTGTTTCAAATCTAGCACCTTGTAATATGTAGTCTGGTATCATGATAATAGATGGTTTGAGTGTATGCAAGGATTTTGTGTTATTTTGCATTGCATTACGTAATGTCTAGGAAGCGGAGCTCCATAAGAAAAGCTAGACGCTGTGTGATTACCTGATCAATTTTTGTTTATAGACATGGCAATATGTTTCAATATTATTTCGCACATATTAAATGTTGATTTGTTCCACTTTTAAAGTAATTTTATGAAAACATAATTATTCTGTTTTGATGAGAATATGTAAAGTATCTTTTTACTTACACGGCTAAAATTATAATTTTTCGGTTTGATAAAAATCTTAGTGATAAGGTTAATCACGACGATTCGGTTTATTTTTAGTTACATGTGTAGAATAATATAAAAATTTATTATGGAGACTTCTCTTTTGTTCTTAAATAAACTTTGGTCGCACATCTTACATATTAACTTTGCACCATTGCATCGTATGTCCAGAGAGTTTGCAATAAAGGCATAAACATGGTCAGCGATCAGGAAGTATGTTCTTCTGTATACGGATGCATATTGTGGGGAGAACGCTTCGGCAAATTTATATCATTCCAAACTTCACGATGATTGAGCCCGTCGTAGCTCCCTTAATCGGCCGGCTTTGCTCAGCCTTACTTATAATTAACATGTAAGAGAAATTTTAGACATTTTAATAAAATTCCATAAATTCTTGTCCATGTAACAATATTTTTAAGAGGCCGCCGCAATGTATTGGGTTTCCAATATGAAGTATGTATTACATTTAACAAAGTTTTCTTTTTATTGATTTTACAAAATCTACTAATATTTCCTAGTTAAAAAGAAGTACAATGGAATAACAAATGAAAGGAGTAGACCATTAGCGAAATAAAATACGGAATGTAGGCATTAAGACCGTAGAAATGAATATTGAAGTGGAAAGGTACTTTGCAGATATCGACACAACTTTAGTTTATACAGGCTAACAACTTGAACTACGAAAGCCTATTGATAAGATAGGTGGTGGGAGTTAAAATTGTATTACTTTTACTATTGTTAACTTTTTAAATGACAGGAATGTCAGTGGTTATGTCAAACCGAATGTCAACCGAATCATCAAACTTTATCCTAATGGAATACACAAGATGCAAATTATTAAAGTGGTTTTATAATTTGTCATAGTATTTGACATAACCACTGACATTCCTGTCATACAAACAGCTGAAACTACTAAAATGGATACATTTAATTTTACCCCGCACTACCTTCTCCTATCAATAGGCTTTCGTAGTTCAAGTTGTTAGCCTGTATATAAAATTATATTTGAATTTATGAGAGATACAAAACCGACATATATGACTACTATATGTACTATCAATTGCAAGAAAGAAATCCTAATTTTAGGGTACGGTTAGAATAATATTAGATTGAATAGATAAGAAAACCCAGACAAATCTATGTAAATTGAGCGATTCTTTTAGCCTAGTTAACTACAGATTTCAAATTGTGTTGTTTTCCGTTTGTATCTCAGATAGGTAACAAAACACCGGGTTTGTGCATATGTAGTTAAATAATATTCTCTACTTCACCGGTATCTGCAGGTAGATATAATTTACAAATATCTAGAAAGGAAATCATTATACTAAAACTGTCGATATTTTACGTTTCCAATTAACTAATCAGTAAATTATTAAAAAAACTTTTAAAGTCCTATTCGTATTCATGTTACTTATCCACTAATATGGCATGTTTGTGCTAGACATAAATTGTTTCATTAACACAAAATTCTTAATTTCAAATAAATGATAAAGTTGGAAATAGAAAATATATAATAAAACACTTAAATTACAGTTTCGCATAACTTGAAATAGGTTTCGTTAATTGGATATTTCCTGAAGTTTACACCTCTATTTTACGCTAGAATTGTGGAAAACTTATTATGACTAAATATTTACGTAACGCCAGTGTGTAATTAGTGGTGATTTTGTTAATTTAAAAATACATGTCAAAAAGCAATATATACCAATCATTCGTAGATACTTGTTGGTTGTTCGTGTAATTATAAACAATTTTCTAGAATCCTAATAATGATGGAATTCATAGAAATCCAGATTGTTATTATTTCATTGCTAATTTTAAATCTTATATTCTTCCTGCACATTCTGAATTTTTGCGATGTAAATTTGAACGGAGCATAGTATAATTCACGGAGTGATTCCAAGAAAATTTATCAACGCTGCGTCCACATGCTGTACAAGTTCAATTAGTTTTAATGTTTAGTTCGGATTAATTGGACCGATAGACAGTGCTCCAGTGTTCAACGATACGTTGGCAGAAAACTGGAACGTCTTTCTAACGTTCCTGATAGCTTTGTTGATAACGTGGATTATTTTGATGCGTCGAAATTTATACTTTCAGCAGGACGATGCTTCTATATACCACTATTACCTAGTACAAAATTATTTCGACATTATACTTGCTAATAAGGGGGTTGATATCAGTAGCTAAATTTGATGGCAGCACGTTCTCTTGACCTCTAACCTTCAGACTTTCTTCTTTAAGAATATTTTAAACAATACTTGAGATTTAAATGCCTTCTTATATTATTTCATATCTATGTAATATATGCGATAGCGATGAGAGAAATAATTATTATCTGATATTAAGAGCATATATACAAAATTACCGTCAAAAGGGTCAGCTACGTAAATGAATTCCTATGAGAATGTTATACCTCTATTTTATTTTAAATATGGTATGTATGCTGTTATACTAAACAAAGCGCAGTACAGTTTTGCATTTCCACTATACATAAACTAATGCACAAATTTCACTCGTATATAATAACCTATTCTGATTCACCCAGTATTATCTGTTGTCAGTTTTAAAACGTAGGTGTTAAATTGAGCAGTTAACTTTTTACCGTTTTTATGTACTACATCAAATTCTACGTGTATCCGTGATGAGATAAGTGTGTCACATATTTCTTCCAATTTCAAATTTAGATAATACAGCGAAGCTCGAATTTCTTACTTTTCTCTATATTATCACGAATAATTGCGTAGAACTACGACATGGACCGCTATGACATATTTCGTAATACCGAAAAGAAAAAGTGGGCTAGCTAACGTGATGGAGAATATCTCTTTAACAAACGAGGCGATGTGTTGATAAAAATAATATTGAATTTATAGCTTATACATCTAATAAATTGTGACAAGTAGTATCATTTTCCTAAAGTAGCGGATTTGTTGTATGTATATCTTATATAGCCACTTGATTAAAAAATAAATCATTGGTGTTAAAATGTCGCTGATATTGAGCAACGGTAATAGTTTTCTTAGCATACGTATATGCATAAGCGTCTGCACAGCGTATGGGTTTTAGCATAACATGTATATGATAGAGTAAAACTGTACGGGCAAAAGTTACTTAACACTTTGGTCGTATAATTTTGAAATATTTTCAACTATAACGGTAATCAGTTTCTTTCTAACAAACAACTCTGCATTTTCGAAATTTCTACGAGGACGACCTGAAATGTTTCCGGAGTCGACGAGAAAAACACGGTATTGATGTGGTATTTTATTTCTATTTTTTGTCTCTCCTCGAAAATCAATACACTTTTTCAAACGGTGCTCCAGTCTCTTCCAACCGTCGGAAAAGTAGGATGTTTCGAGGTCTACAAAATAATCATCTGTAGCGGCGATGACCTCCCCATTTGAGGCTAACCTCTTTCCTGCCACCGATTTTTTCGGTTTGGGACTAGGAAAAAGTCGCTGGGGGCTAGGTTCGGTGAATATGAAGGATGAGAGACTAATTCGTAGCGCAACTCATTCAATCTAGACACGACGATGTGGAATGAAAAAGCCGGTGCATTGTGTAGTGAAAAAGCACTTCTTTTCGCTGCAAACGAGGCCATTTCTCCTTCAATACTGCATCGAATCGGGTCAATAAATCGCTGTAGTATTACCACGCGATCGTTCGTGCCTTCTGCAGATAGTCTATAAGGATCCCACCTTGGGAATCCTAAAAAATTGTCGCCACGACCTTTCCGGCCGATGGAACGGTATTTGCTTTCTTCGGAGCAGATTCGCCCCGAAAATTTCACTGCTTCGACTGTTCCTTTGTCTCCAGTATGTAGTGGGCGATTCATGTCTCATTCACGGTTATGAAACGCATAAAAAAATCTCTTGGATTGCGTTGAATCCTGGCTTGATACTCCTGCGAAACGGTTACCTGATTTCATTTTTGCATGCAGCTTTTTCATGTCCAAAATATCGTGTAGGATATGGCCAGCGCGTTCCTCTGAGATGCCTGTTGTCTCATCTATCTTTTTCAGCTTCAATTGGCGATTGGCTAACACGGCATCGTGAATATTGTCCACCATTTCATCGTTGGTAGCGGTTTTTAAGCGTCCATTGCGTGGTTTGTCACTTGTGCTTGTACGGCCACGTTTGAACTCGCCCACTCGGAAGCCTGAACCTCTAGCAAAATATTTCGAATTTCCGTGTCTGCTTTCGTAGCCATCCAGAAGTATTTTATCACTGCACGAAATTCGATTTTATCCATTTTTACGAAATCGCGTGACTTGCTACACAAAACATACTCTTAAACAACTACTATTAACAGTAGGCGTCTGAAATTTTGACAGTTGTTATAAAAGGGTTGTCCTTGCCGATGAATTCACTTCAACTTTAGTGCGCCATCCCTGCCAATTCCGGAAACATTTCAAGTCACCCTCGTATATCATACCGTATTTTGAATTAATATGTTATGCTGTGAAAAAATATTTGAATTTTTGACAGGTTAGGCGGACTGTTACGTGGTCTGGCATTTTGGGACCGGTCGATTATGGTTTCGCTATTCTTTATATTAGAAACAGTTTTCGAGATATTTAGTTCCAAAAGGAAGAAAATAATTTAGGTCAACTATTTAAAAGGTAAATGTAGCCTTTCATAATAATTACTTTGAAACAAATAATATCATCTCTATTGTACTGGGTGTTCGGAAATAGAAGTCAAAGTTAAACACCTTAAAGAACTATTTTATTTCAAATGGAATACCGTGCATATTTAACTTTATGTTAACTATTGCAGATTTATTATTCTTTTCGATTACCTATCAGTAGCATTTTTATCAGTATACATATATTGAGATTATTACCGAATATAATATTTGTGTGCATTAGTAATATGATTGTAGATTAAGCGGCAATAACGTTTATACGTACAGTAGTAGTCTAGTAATGTATTCTGCATCATGATTGTTGTAATAATCATATTACCTACATATTCTAATATTTTCTTAATTTTCGTCTCTTTAGGCTGCACTAATACTACTATTATTGGTCCATATTTTTCTAGAGCTACCTACACAGCATAAGGCCCGGGATACACAGACCAGTAGCAAGCAAGTAGCAAATGTATACCAAAACAGCATGCTAGTTAAGTAGTGCGCTACTAGATCGCACGATGGTCTATGTGTGTGATAGTAAGCGTACTAAGTTTGAAGGCTAGCATGCTCACGAGCAAATGTGAACGTGTTTACCGTACACGAGCTTGCTACTGCCAGTGTTTTCGAATGTAAGCATGCTCATGCAAGTAGACGTCAAAGTATGCTACTACGCACGGAGAGCATACTGTAAACTAGTATGCTGTAAACTAGCATGCTAGTTTAAATACAAGCATGCTTTTTCAGTAGCATGTGTATCCTAGCCGTAGACTTTTATTGACAAACTTGCCATTACAAAGTCCAAAGTATAACATGTGGTTTCAATATAACTGTATCCAAAGCCATAACCAAAAAATAGTAGGACAATTATTTTAATATGTATGCGACAATAAATAGGTAAAACAGGGTCTATTGTATAGCCAACTAGATTTAAGTCCTTTTTCGAAAATCATATAAAAATGTACTAATTTCATAGAAAAAGTGCGTGCTTTAATTCTCCAAAGAAGCAAGTTAATGAACACTCAGTATATCATCTGTCACGTTTACATACTTGTGTACCTGTTTTCAAAGATTATTGAAGCTTCAAAGTTACTGGAACGCAGTCTTTTTTGTTAATGGAGCAACGACATTTCTTTCGGTGATTATTTATACCTGCTGAAAAATTGGAAGGCACCAATAACCACTAAAACATATGATGTTGCCATAATATAGGCATACTGTTTAGTAAGATTCTCAACTATGCACATTTTGGACATTATACTTTCAAACTGAAAATAAAATTTTGCGCAAAGTAGAGAAATGCCTATTACTTTAGAAGAATTATTTTCTATTTCTTGTTTTATAACTCTTGCGGTGTAATTAAAGTTGTGTTTAAATGGCTTTGTGACAGCATCATATCGCCTTTTAATGCCGCGCTGTTAATCACTTTGCTCCCAACAGCGAATGGCAAGTCGATCCGGGATTAAACTCTCTGAAAAAATGTCACCGTCCCTCCAGAGAATTGAACCCCGGCACCTATCGTCCTCTCACAACAATAGTCAGCCGCCTAACCACTGCGGCCATCGACCCGTTAAACCCGTTATATCTAAAAATAGTACAATTGAAATCCGAATCTACCTACATTGGAAAAGCAAATCAAAATACATATTATACATATATTACAATTGAGATTAGTCAATTCTATATGCATTACACCCCATTGCCGTAGTGATAAAAATCGCCGACTAACACGAAAACTTGCTCGGTCTATTAAAATACATTTGTACACACCAAAATTACCCAGCAAGAGCTACAGCAGTAATATTGACAAGCAACACAGCTTAAAACAACAAAAAATTACAATATTAGTCACATTAGTAAATCATAGATGTATGCTTCTGTCTCTAAACGAAGAATGTATCATGAGATCGCCGTTCACATACTCTGAAGCGATAGTATGGTTCTTGATTTTGTCTATGACTAGCATAATCGGCTTCCGGGAACAATCATGACCCTATCATAGAATTTCGACGTTTGTCGGCTATATTTGAAAAAGTGTGTAAGAGGAATATTGAGTATTAATTACACGAGATGAGGTGCCAACAAATATTATGAAAGGATGACCCTAAATGTAATTTTTATTGCAAAACTGAGGAGTGTTTTCTTTTTTGATTTTTATACTTCAAATATGTACCCTAGCAAGTAATACCGTATACAATTCCCTGCAATTATTAATTGTTTAGACCAGCATTACTCACCGACTGGCGTTTCACGTGTTCTCTATCCCACCAATTAAATAATAATAATAAGTGTGTTAGTAGATCTAATTGCTGATAGTTGCAACTGTTAAAATCATGTGCACGCATATATTATCTACGAGTTTGCTATTTATACACAACTACCTTTTAACTGAAAATCTGAGTTTCTAACGATTTCTATCAAACTATCAAGCTAGTTCTACGAACAAAGCTAATTAAAATCAATAAACAAATCATCACAAAAAAAGTATTCATATTTTTCAGATTTTTACTGAAGTGTACTAACAATATAATAATGTCAACTAAATTTAGCTACGATAATATATAATTTATCTACCTAGTTAAATCTAAATAATTTTGCACATTACAAATATTTTCGACTTTCTTTGCATATTAAAGAAAGTATGTAGGCTAATACCTTCCGTAACCTTCTCTGGTAGTCACTTGCATTTTAATATTTTAGCATAACCTATTTCGGATGTTTTTGTGTATATCTTTGCACCACTGACAAAGTGCTGTTTTCTATAAAAAAAAAAATCCGTATGACTAAAAATGTGACCGCTTATGCTGCAAATGGATACGTGTAACGTATGCTCTGGTATAAAAATAACAAGTGAACCTTCACAGTATATACATACATGTACATACAGCACATGCACAATACGAAATGTATATTTAAAAATTAGTCTTGCCGTAAATGAAGCAGTTCACGTGCAAAATGCCATTAAGAGTAAAGCAAACTTTCCCATAATAGAATTTACGGCGGCAAATCTGTTCGGGAGAAATTCCAATGTTTTCTTTTGACATTAGTAATCTAGTTATGGTTAGACCATGCGGTCAGCTGCCACACTATTTGATTAGGCGTATTGAATGCCGAGTTGTAAACGGATCAAATGGAATCTGTGCGCTGTATTGCTGGAAATCAGACCGGCTGGGGTTTGCAAACTACTTATGTTAGGGGTTGAATTGCGTCTGTGTTATTGTACTATATTCGATTCAATAATAAATTCATACAAACGTAGAATAGATATATAAAAAATGGTATACTACATAACACGTGCAGATAGATGTACATACATATGTACTTACATATACACACATCACTTCCACATACCTAATTAGTTCAATAATAGCAACTGTTCCTATCTTGTAATTAAGGACGTTTAGTGTTAAATATAGAAATTATTACCAACAGGTAACGATTGCAATATTGTGCTCAATGTCTATTAGTATTACAATTTTGGAAAATAACTGATAAAAGTGTTGCCTCATATTTAAATATTTTAACAACATAAATCGGTTTCATTAAAATCTATTAACCGGTTTTGAGTTAAAACCGGTTTTACTCCGGTTTTAAAAACCGATAAAAAAATAAATTTGAAACCAGCTTTAAAATCAATTCTTAAAATATGTAGATTGAAAGAAATCGGCTTTTTGATTTCTGTTTTAATAGCGATAGAAGAGATACATAGATACAAGAAAGTTCATCGCCTCAACGCTACGAGATGAAGGTGAGATTGGAAAAAAACGAAACAGTTCACTATTGAAGGAGAATATGAGCGTTCGCTTACACACCAGAAGTCATTATCCTACTCAGATGGTTGTATGGGCCGCCGTAACTGTTGATAGGAGCTTGTACTGCTGTTTCCGGATCATGGCGCCAACGCTAACTACCGGAGTATGGTTTTGGAAGCAACTACGAAGTCTTGGGCAAATAAGAATTTCGGTTTCCTCAAATTTGGTTACGGTTCAAATGTTTCACTCTTCATTTCGCCTCAACAATTGATTTTTCAGCGGTATATCGCAAATAGAAACAAATTACAACTGTCCATCTTTGTGCTGCATACGAGTTGTTGACAGACTTAATAAAATTATCAAAGTAAGGGGTACATACAACAAATATTGGAATGTTTTATTAAAAATATAATTTATAATATGTTTGCTGTTGTTCTAAATAAAAATATTGAAAAATGATTTTTTTATAATGTCCTTGATGGTGACACACAGTAAGTACATGCGTCGTATGATTTTTAGAGCACCACGCATCTAATTAATTACTTGCAATCGCAGTGATCTTATATAAATATTAGGAACTTTATTAAATACAGTTAACAATAACTTATTGGTTTTAATTTAAAAACATGTTGTTTGCAATGAATTATCTCCAGATTGTTCATCAATTATATTATTATTATCATGTATATTACATATGCATACTTTCGTTAACAAGACCTGTAGATTCTTATTAAGCAAACACATTATACCTTCATATAACAATGTTTTATCTTCTGTGGAAATTAGTGGCAACATGTTTAGGATATCTTATATAAGAGATAAGAATTGACCTTCATTTCAATGCACGGCTGTATTTTATTATGTGCTAGCATTTATTTTATATTTACCTTCATAGTTTTTATAAATCGCACTGGATACTACTTGCAAACGTAAATCAGTATTAATACCACTTTATAGTCAATCTTCTATAATCCAGATTTACAACGAGTTAATCTAAACGAACAAATTGTCCTTGACATTTAAAAGTTAACTTGGTAAAATTGCCTGTTTCTAATAAACGAGTTTACGTAGTCTCCTTCAAATGGTCATAAAGATACGTAGATATAGAAAATACATAGTATTTTATACAGCCCCATTATTATAGCTGTTTACATGTAAATATTATGTATATAACTTATTTCAATTATATATAGTAATAACTTTATTTACTTCAGCATTGATTTCTCTACTAGACAACAATTTTAGTTTGACCAGTAAATCAAAATCGTTTAGGATAAATAAAAGATATACAATTTCAGCATTACAATAATTCTATACCTAATTTGTGTACAATGAAATATGTTGGGGTCTAAACATCATGTTCTATCATCCGCAACAGACCGCAGTGATGTCTTCTCCGCCCGGGGTGGTTCAGCTCTGGGGTGGGCAACATGCCGCAGACTCACGAGATGCTGTCAGAAACAAATGCGGTCGCATGTACCGCCTGAGATATGCCGCGGTCCGGGCATAATTATATACATTCTAAGTCGCACAATTTACACTATAAGTGTATCCAAATGCTGACTCAACCACTTCGCTGTTAAATAAAAAAGAGAAATACAGAACGTTATAGTTCTTTAGCGTGCTTTGACAGTAAAGCGATAAAAGGTACATTTATCATTACTCTATTAATATTTAAAGTTATGTTATCAACCAATGATGATTTTTGCATTGCATTCTTATACATATGATCACCGGAATAAATTTTCATTTCCTTGTATGGATTTTCTAATTCAAAAGAAGTATAAGTACTGTATTTTACTAAACTCTTATCGTTATTGAATATTCAGTCCTTTGTAAATTACAACCTTTTATGAATGAATTAATTATATTTGTAATGGAATATATAAAGTATTGGCCAAATGTAGGCGTACAAGCATGCAAAATCTGACCCGATACAAATTGATTTCATTAAATTCATTAAGATTCGTTCTACTACACAGTTTAACATTCGTGAGTGAATAAACCCTTCTTTGAGAAATCTATGACGGATATCCGAATCTAGTTTCGAATCAATGTAGTAGTAATTCCTCCATCTGTTTAGTCTTTTTAGAAGAATATCGTTTTCCATTGTAGTAGAAAAAATTAGTAATAAACATCCATATTTGTTATATTTACATCGTCATGGATATTATATACAAGAATGCCACCTTATCTTTGTTATTACTCAAACTGCCTGGTTTATCGATACAGAAAACTATCAAATACGTGAAGTAATAACGAAGCATTTCTCGGCCAGATTCTATTACAAAGGCTTTCGGGTTTTAACCGCGTCATATCTGTGTAATATATTGTAGTGAAAAATATTTATTTTTTAATTAAAATTTGAACTTTTAAATTTGTCTCAAGGTTATTGAGCTTTAATCCCTAATAAACAAAAAAAGAAAACTTAATAACTTAAAAAGAACTTTTTTTACAAAGAAAATACAATTTTATTAGTTTTTTAAGTTTGAACATTTCTATACTGGCTTAAAGGTGGCGCCACGAGTAAATTTTTACTTTAAATAATATTTTAATCTTCAAAAACAATTTTTGAAATTTACTTAAAATTAAAAGAAATAAAATAGCCGAATTAATAATTAGAATTAATTGAATTAAATTTTACCTTATTTAAATAGAAGTGTGAGAATGTATGCGTGAGTCAGTTTCGCTCAAGGGTCTTGCATGAGCAAAGATGGCCGTCTTCTCTGGAGGGATTTTCACCAATATGTAAGTACAAAATTAAACTAAATAAAAAATAAAGTAAATTAAACCACAAAAAATACTTAAAATGTTTACTAACTTGACGTTTCGCTACTAATGTAAGTTATTTCTTCATAAAGCAAAAAGCGGGTAGTGTATCCCAAAAGGTCGTGGTAACTCGTCTTGTCAACCACACTAGAAGCAAATACCGTATGGTGGAGGAGTGATGTCAAAAGATTATGATAACTTCTGATGTAAACCACACCAGATACAAAAACCTTCTGACAAAGAAAAACTGTGGTGCAAAGGTACATATAATAATAATAACGATAACAATAACGCCTCTACTTTCAGTACACTTGGCGTTAAATAGATAAAAGGTAATATAATAATAATAATAATACATAAATATGTATACTATACTGAAAACTCTAAAGAACTAGTTATATATAACTAAACAGTGAAGTGGATCAATGAGCACTGGCTATTGAAGCGGAAAAGATGAACTTAAAAATACTGAAAAATTAATATTATACTCGTATACTGAATCATAATCACAGTTGCTTTTATGGAAGTAATCCGTAACGCTGTGAATGTTGGAGAGAACGATAATTATTACATTTACATCAAGTAAAGACCGACTCAATCCAACATTAGAACGATAATAGTTTGTCGGTTACTAGTTTTGGGCGTTTCCCCGGAGAGAGCTAAGAAGAGCGGTTGCGAAATGCTTTAATGCTTTCTTCATTTTTTCTGGTTGAGTGCACACTTTGTTAAACTTATTTCGGAAATTTTTATCGAACTTGGAGATATTCTTGTTACCATCGATGTTTCTTCACGATGTTACTGATTTTGTAGCTATGATCCACTAATTACGACTCCAAGATAATTAATTCCCCGATTTAACCAATTTACTCGAAAAGTGCCTCATATCAACGTACCTACTTTACCTTCTAAGAAAACTCTGGTACCGGTAAGGGTTTTTCCTTTTCTCCAGATGCAGCTAATATTTTTACGAAGGCATTTGAGCCCACAACTTTGGAACATGCAAATCTGAAACCTAAAACATGGTTAAGGCACGTTGATGACACTTTCATTATCTGCTCTCGTGGAAAGAACACTCTTTAGATCACTCTGTGTATAGCAATAGCTTGAAGAATGTGACACAATTTTTCGAAAATAATAAATTTGAAACGTATGAAGAAATTAAATAGTCAACTGCTTAGCTGTTAGTAAACATTAGACTGTAAGATGAGCCTGAAAATACACTTTTTGCAATCGCAGCTGGACTGCTTCCCCCTATATCTTGGCAATGTTCCATCGGTCCTACATACTCTTTCTAGGGCTGAGCAAAGCTCCTAATCCCTTTCATCTACAATTGAGACAGCCCATGCTGGTTGCGAGTTTTTTAGGTGCAGGTATAGCGTATCTTCTTTATGCTAACGAGTTGGAAATTAGTCCTGGTTATGTAGGATGAGAACATCTTGCGCTCTTCTGACAGTTGTACGGGCAGGGGGTCTGTCTGTATCCAGGCCGGCGACTTCGGCGACGATCGGGTTGGAGGACTTGCCCATTCTACTTAGGGTGCTGGTCGCCAGCTTTATTGCATGGTGATGCAGCGATGGCATCTGCAGGTCCCTTCGCAGGTCTGTGTTTCTTACGAACCACGGGGCACTCATAATCATCCTTAAAACGTTATTTTGTTCAGCCTCCAATCTTTTTAAACGTGCCTTGGCCATATACGACCAAATTAGCACACCATAGGTGACAATTGGCAATGTTAGTGATAAACACGATGAAAAATTTTATCAAGACCTTTTTCATCATCGAATAGCGCTATCGGACAAACGGACTAGCGAGGTGCTTTCTGACTATTATTGGACGTTGTTTTCGGGTGTTCGTTTTGCTGAAACCAGGTGTGATAGAAGAAATTTGTATTTGTTCTTATTATCAGCAATGTAAAACAAAATAAAGTAGCAATTCATAAAGAAAAATAAAAATATTAAAATTTGTAGTTCCGTGTAATTTAATTATCACTATTATTCCATTCCTCAGAATGAAGAATTTCTCAAAATATTCTAAACACCATGAAGAAGAATAGATATTAAAATGAAGATAAGTAAGAATTAAATGTAGGTAACAGTGAAATTGGGGAAGAAAACAAAAAGATCTATTATTTAGTTTTCTCTCGAAATGTCTTCTCTATCAATAATAGGATGATATAGTAGTAACAAAAGATAAACGTAATTTAGTAAATAGGAAACACGTTATAACACAGAATAGATTTGTAACGCTTCTTATTGTTTCTTACATTAATCGATCATCTGCAATGTCAACAAGTAACGTGCAGACGTGTATAGCTGGGGGCAATACCGCTTACTGCAACCGAAATGTGTCCTTAAACGAAGCAACAGAAAGGAACACTAAACGAGTCTCCACAATAATAACACAGGTCACCATTATCCGGAAAACAAACAGAACTTAACCACAGCGCTGTTTTAGCTAGAGCGTGCATGACAGGATATTTTAAAAATGCAGGGATAGGACACATGCATGTGTTCATAGACGTTTTAGAAATGAATGCAGAATGTATTTATTAATTGTCATTTCTCCGCTATTAGTTAGCTTCTAATATTGCTAAAATTGTAAAAAATATGTTATGTATATACATATATCTAATGATAAATCTATTTTTGGAACAAGGATATGTAATGATGAGTAATATGTGCTTCTTGCAAGATAATGTGCTAGATGCTATTAGTTGTTAATATAATTTTATCGAATTGAAATATACAGTTACATTGGTACAAATGGTATCTCAGTATGTTCATTTTCGTAGTAATTAACTTGGTATAGCTACTTATTTGTTTACGTATGACAGTAGGTACCCTTTAATCACACAAACAAATTACTATACCTGGATTTATAATTAATATGGTGTACACACGTACAATAATAATACAAAATAACTTTTAATAGTGCACGTTTGGTTACACGTCCTTAGGCAGTGGGCGCAGAGTTATACTAGTGTTGTATTTGGCGAAAAATATTGCACTATTTGAACAGTTATCAAGTTATATTTGCACTTACTAATTTTATTTATTCCCTTTCAGAAAATGATTTTGAACGTTACCCTTTAGGTATATGTACCTTTTCTGTGCTACTATGTTCGAAAAGCTGCCCGACCTTCAGAATTAAACTCCTGATGCATGTGGCATTTCTCCGACCTATCGTTATTTATTGTATCCTATCATCTCATAGTGCTGCTAAATCACAAAGCCAGCGCTCTAATATTCTTTTTGCGGGTGATTGTCATAGCATTTTGGTTCGTTAATAACGCACAAATCCACCACCATTTAGATTTTACACTTTCTTGTGCAAAGATGGCGGCGAAAATCACTTTTAATAGAGTTGCTTGTGCGGAGAACCTCCAACACAATCGGAAGTTGAATTTAGATAGACCTCCATTTCTTGTCAAAACATGTAGCATTCTTGAGATGAATCAATAATCAGAGCTTCGATCGTAACCTCTCACTGTGTCTCATTGACGCTGAAAATTATGAGAAATCGATAATGAAACACTTTAGAAAATCGATCAAAGATAGCTCGCTACTGTTATTACTATTTATAAAAATTTTAAGCAGCTTTGCTCACTGAAATATTGTGTATTTATTATGTAATTTTTAATATTTTATATGATGATATACATTAATAAACTTATACAATAACAGGTGCAGACCCAAAGAATAAGATAGAAGAAAACGAAGTTTTTGAAGAAAGATCCACGTTAGACAACAGCAAAATGTACAATAAGTTTAATATTCCCGAAATTACGCTACACACATAGAAGTGTTTACTTGATTAAAAAATGTACATTTTCTTCAACATATTAACTGCATGAAAGTAAGTATTTATTTAATATTAGAAAATATATTAAATATAAATACTTAGGTTGATTTGTCTGCAGTAAACGATAATCCTGAAATTGCACTATAATCAAGTAAATATTGGTTTTAGTATCAATATATTAATGTTTTATTGTGTATTTACTTGGGCTAAGAATGTATTTACTTAACTCTCCAAGAATTTGTGAGTTTTGATTGAAGTAAATATTTTCTTGCGTATATACGAACTACTACTTACTTAACTGAATACTTACTTGAATGAAGAAAGTACTTCTATGTGTGATAGGTGTAGGGAATACTAACGGAGAGTGATGTAAAATAACGTGTAACGTAATGTAATAATATAATAATAATAATTGACTATAATTTTGCATTGTGCATATTGGTTTGCATTTGATGAATACATTTTTTATCAGGTGATCTGGAAAGACGTAATTTTCCACTGACGCACTAGGCAGACAGACTGTACATGTATTAAAATTAGTACAGAGGATTTATTAGTACGATGGCTCTAGTCGCTTCAGTCTATACATTATACATATATGTATGTATGTGCTCCAAGCTGTAATGTATCTTAGTTACGCTGTTCTTCGATTTACTGTGAATTAGCGTTCTTACGTAATAAGAGACATACACAAAGGGTTACCTCTTACCTCGTCTTCCTGAACAATGTGTATGTATGATTTTAGAGCAGTAATCAAGGGCGTTAAAAGTCATGACATTAGTTTTCACCTAACATTGTTTATATTATAACGCAAATGTGAAACTGCGTTACAAAACAGCTTCGAAAATATACTCTAATCTAGAAAACGCTCGACATAACACGCAGAATTTCTTTAATGGACTTCATTCATTTCAACGTTTATGCAAACATGTCTTTTCTTATATGGAGGTACTTTATATGGAGTTGGTAGTGATTGTGATAAATTTTTGTAAGCGTGTGTATAGATATACATCTTGATATGTGTTCTTTTTCTACCTAAATGGCTTGACCCAATTTCTTTAGAGTTCAGTTCTACAGCGACATAAATTTTATTAGAGGAAAGTTAAGTTATTTTTAACGTACATTACTTGATACAGCTATGTAACTTCAACCCAAAAAAAGCAACATAAGTATAAAGCGCAAACTAAAATAGTTTCACCTGAAGGCACGGTATAAAGCATGTAAGTATACATTTTAGCTTTATTAGCCTTTCATTTGATTTGATTTTAGAAGTTTAAAGCTTGAAATGGGTGCAGCATATTCATTACTGCAGTGAATTAGATCTGCAAAATAGGCATTATCTACAAGCTGATAGATTTAGACATATTCATAGAACATACACATGTGTAACGAAGCGATTTCAGAAGTACTTAGAACAAACGTGAGTAATTTAAAGACTTATTCAAATTATTATACACATACCTACATGTATAACTGAGACTACTATAAACTACTAATGTATTCTAAAATTGATTTGTGTCGCCAGCATTCTCTAAACCATTCAGTTACCGTAACTAGATAAAATTAAAATATATATGTTGTTTCATTATAAATTATTCTGCCTATTGGATAAATGTAGTCCTGATGCATTGATCAAATTTGTCACCGTATAAGTAATTTATCATTTATCTATAAACCAGAAAAACCGCAAACTCGAAGTAGAGATAGCTATTGTTTCCTTAGTAGTAGCATACTTGGAAGCAATATTTGGTGTGGTGTTTAATTAATTAACAAATAATACAACCAATTTAACTAAACAGTGTATAATGATAGCAAAACAAAGTCTTTTTATTTTATATTTAACACACTTTTGTTGTATATCATTGCATAGTATATGCAATATTTATATTAATTGTGCGACAATTGTTATATTAGTTACGTATACATATGTCCTATACATCCTTCTGTGTTTAGGAATAAAGGTTATCTGTAGCTTCGGTAATGTGTCTGATAAATATTGTTTTTGTGTGCGTAAGATATGTAATGAACACATAATAATATACTGTACTGTAATTTGGTAAGTTTGGGTCTTCAATCAGGATAGTTTGTGGTAACTGTAAGTTACCACACCACTGTAAGTTACCGCACCAAAGTAGCAAAGTAGTATAAATGCCCTATTTGGTATCTGATCTGTGCTATTTGAAAGTCATATCAACTTTATTTATAATGTACTACCATTCTTAGGTTATATATAGCAATAGTAGTAATAAATGGTTTTATTAGGCGGTATTAACCTCACCGATACTCTTCCATACAATCTGACTGTTATATATAATGAGTCTAATGCTATTTAATTATTTAAATTATTACCATATGCATAAAAATGTAATTTTTTTTGCTTAACACATTCAGTGCTGATGACGTCTTTGGGCGTCATGTAGATACAATCCTAAGTGCTCATGACGGCTTTAGGCGTCATTAACGTATAAGTAAACTACTTGGTTCTACCAATTCAGTTGTTGAGAAAGAGTGCTGTGAGTTGGTCAGTGGTTGGCATAGGTACAGCAGATTACAAAAAACGCTCGAGTTCGACTTCAAGACAAATATGGCTGACGCAGGGCCGTCTTGTAGCAAAAAGCCAAAAATTTGTAAAAATACGTACCTATTATTATCGTTTTTCTAAGAGTTTTCAGTTTTAAAGATAAAGACAGTCTATTTAGCCACAATAAAAGAAAAAAAAGGTTCAGCTTCTTGAGCACTCTACTAGTATACAGTCAGCAGCGAATGGGTTAACTGATACAAAAACATAGCTTATACATATATACTTGCCTGATGTAAAAAGGTGGTGTAGGTTGCCTGTATCCTAAAACTAACTCCGGCCTGCAACAAGCACGAGTGAACCCTAACTCACAAAAGTTATTAGAGTGTATGAGAGCAACCAATTTGATCAAATTTGTGGCACAATTTTACATTCCACCTACACGTAAAAAATTTAAACGAAAAAGAAGTCTGAAAGTACAAGAATCTAGTACATTTATAGAAAAGTAAGTATGGACGTCGAGTTTTGAACATCTCGGTATGTAGAATCTTTTAGAATAACCTCTTTAACCTGATTTATTATTAAGAACTGAACATCACTAACGTATTTTGTGGATTATCCGCATTATCAAACAATTGATACCCGGAAGACGCTTCGCTTCGTTTAATTTGATTAATTTTAAATTTCAATTTTATTTCTCTTTTCCTACTTTTGAGCAAAGTTTGGAGATAATTCTCAATACTTCAATTAAGTGAAATGGTAGATTTGACTCATGACGCCATCTATATGTTGATCCTAAGATTAGGCGCAGAAGTTATACATATATATATATAAAAGAAACTGCAACTGAAACCGGAACGATAGCCGCAGTGGTTAAGCGACTGCTTGGTGTTGTGAGAGAACACTGACATCCGGGGCGGCGATGGTAGAATTTTTCTGGGAAAACTGTAGAAAATTATCTCCCAATATCGCTGCTGCCTTGTGTATCTAAGATATTTGACCATATAGTATCCGAAGTAATTTTTAATACCTGCCGTAATGTATTAACATTAATCAGCACGGATTCTTTTCTGGACGTAGCATCCAAACAAATCTACTTCAATTTTCTAGCTTTTGGATTCCGGGCAGCAGGTGGATGCGATGTAGTCTTAGTCTTTCGGAAGACTTTTAATCAAGTTGATCACGCATTACTAATCCATAAACTATCGCTATATGGAATAGGTGGTACATTACTATCTTGGATAATAGCATAGTTAAAAGATAGAATGCAGATAGCGAAGATAGCGAACAATCCCGACAGATTCGTGTGACGTCAGGAGTGCCTCAGGGAAGTCACATGGCGCCGATCCTCTTTTCACTCTACATTTACATCAAATTTCGCTAAATTATACGAAAACGTAATATATTCATGTATATATAACAATGTTAGGCCATCTATATCACCGTATCAGCATGGTTTTGTTAAGGGTAGATCAACGGTAACAAATCTTGTGAGCCTTACACAATATATTTGCCAGGATTTAGATCATCAGGGTCAAGTAGATGTTATCTACACTGATTTTAGTAGCGCTTTCGACAGTATTGATCACGGTATACTTTTATATAAACTATCCGCATTTGGATTCAGTCCCGCACTGCTGAAACTTCTTTGGTCTTATCTGAATAACAGGTGTAACTACGTATTTTATAATGGTTTTTCATCTCATATTTTTATTCCCACTTCTGGGGTACCCCAAGGTTCCAACCTTGGGCCATTGCTTTTTGTGTTGTACATCAATGACCTTCTGTCCTCATTATCCTGCTCTGTTTTGGCTTACGCAGATGATTTAAAAATCTATACTAGTATTCGTTCGTTGCATGACGTACTAGACTTACAGCACAGTTTAAATATTATAAGTACTTGGTGTTCTAAATTTAGCTTAAAGTTAAATATAAATAAATGTTGCTATGTTTCATACAGTAGAAAAATAAATCCAATTATATCGGTGTATTCAATACACGATACATATTTGCCGAAGTCTGAAATAGTGAAAGACCTTGGAGTGTTTTTTGACAGTCGTTGTTCTTTTTCCCATCATATTCTAAGTGTGTCGTTATCTGCTTCTCGTAGCCTAGGTTTTGTTCTACGTTCTTGTAAATATTTTAATGATGCTCGTGTCTTTAAGAGCCTTTTTTATAGTCTGGTCATAAGCAAATTGGAATACGCATCTCAAGTTTGGTCGCCGCACTATGTTTATCTCCAGCTCGCGGTGGAAAAGATTCAACGACGTTTTTTAAAATTTTTATCATTTAGAAATGATGGCGTTTATCCTCCGCGCGGCGTTTATTATGCGACGCTGTTGACCGAACATGATATGGATGCGTTAAGTTACCGTCGAGAAAGACATGGAGCTCGGTTCATATGGAAACTGGTTAATAATGTTATAGATTGTCCTTTTCTCCTGTCTTCCCTAGATTTCTTAGTTCCTAGATTATGTTCCCGTTATTCCTGCACTTTTTCTACCCCATTTTCACGAACAAACCTGCTACAGTCATCACCACTGACAACGATGTCTCGAGCAGCTAATTTTTATTATAATGATATTTTTGTTGATTCAATTAATCAGTTAGTGTAACTATTCATTTTTATGTGTATGTATGTATTTAATGTATAACTTTGTAATTTTGTCCTGTAATTGGTTGTTGTTGTACAATAAAACCATATTATTATTATTATTATTATTATTATACATTAGTAATGAAATGTGAAATGATCTTATGATGGAGTAATACAGATCATTAATATGATCTCTATTGCTCTTACTAGTACTCTACTCTACTAGTAATACAGATCATTAATACAACCTGTATGATTCCTCTCCGGATAGTAAATTTCTGGCGTACGCGAACGATTTGATCATATTTGCGGCTATTTCTTCGATACGGTACTACGCCGAGTCAACGAAGTTAAGGATTTGGGAGTTATTTTCGATAGTTGCTTTACATTTTATCCTCATATTAACTCCATTGTCTCCCGTTCCATGAACTTATGTGGTTTTATTAAGTGTATGTGTTTCGATTTTAACAATGTATTTGCCATGATTACATTATTCAACTCTATGGTCAGGCCAGTGCTTGAGTATTGTTGCGTAATTTGGTCACCTTACTATAACATTCATATTAATAGGCGCGAGAGTGTACAAAGAAAATGAGTAAATTTCCATCATTTAAACTACATATTAATAAAGACCTTCTTCCCGAAAAAAATTAAATAGCGCCCTCTAGCATGCACGTCACTTATTAGATTGATTCCAATTTGTAACTATTAGATTGGAGGAGTAATGCTGTTTTCAACGAGATTTGTAAAATTTGGTTCAACAGAACCGAAGTTATTATTATTTGACAAAATACAAAAAAGTTGTCCGATGTAGAATATGCAAAATCTTCAATAGATTCCAATTTTCATACTTATGATAGACCTTAAATCGGTAAATTTTGCGTAAAATAAGAATTAAAATTTTTGGTGATGAGTTACGCCCTCTAGCAGTCATCCTACGCTTTTGGAAATAATTTCCATGTGTTTCTCAGAGTCACTTTAGTCAGTAATATTTTCTTCTCAAAGCTGTAGGTACTGTAAACCGTTCCTGAGATATGACCGAGTGACATTCTTAGTAGGCCACCCGGTACAATAAATAAATAAAGAAATAAACATCTTCAAAAGCCGTTACCAAGAATTTGCAGATAATGAATACAAGTTAGTTTAACTTTTACTGGAAAAATACTCCAAATTTTTATACATACAGGTCCAGTTGAAAAATAGTATCACTTTAAAATCATATACATAAATACATAAGAAATTTACTTTCTAGTTTGCAAAATTGAGCGCGAAATTTATTTAAAGAAGTTAATAAATTGTGACGACCTTGAAACGTGTAGAATTATTATTAGGTATACATAATTCATGAGGAAGCTATATTATTGGTAAGATCCGCAGTCGAAGCATGTACCCATTTAATTGTTTTGTTCCGTATGCATGTGCAATCTTAAATTTCATGGATAATTTACGAGTCCATCACCGTCAACCTACAACAATTAAAAGGCGGCTTAATTATATCGAAGCCCGTCTATGCACCACGTTGGCCGAAGTGGTTTTGCGAGGTAGGTATCGGTTATAACGTGAATCAATGATGAAACAGGCATCGCTTTATGTATTTTGCACTTTGTAGGATGAGGAAATAGGTAGGTTTGTTTTGACATAATTTCTTAAGCAATATTTTATTGAAGAGTCTTTACATAGGTGATTTATTACTATTGAGAAATTCGCAATTGCATCCCTCACCTTATCCAGCGTATTTGTACGTAGAGAAGAGTACAGATGGGTGTGCTGATTTTATTGCTTTCAAGCTTTATATGGCATAGCGGTGATTAATATAGTTCTGTAAAAAGCAGACGCTTAAGATTTAAGGTGGGATTGGCCGAAGGAAACAACGGTCAAATCATTACCGTCACAGTCTTTTCATTAAATCAGGAAACCTAATGTAACACTTGCAAGCTTTCCTTTTATATCATTATTTAGAGTACAGTTAATAGTTGCATGTAGGTAGGTTACACATAAGCTGTACATACATTAACTTGTCAACAAAAATTAAAAAGACCGCAGCTTTTATTAACATTTTGAATGATTAATATTTTTCTTTATTTCAAATCCAATTATTGTTTCAACATTTATAGATAGTAAAAACGTTTATAAATAACTAATGTGATTCGCAGTATTTAAAACGGAAATCTGACGCTTTATGTTCAGTTAACAACACGCCAAATGTGAGGTCTCCAACCTCAATGTCTTCGAAAGTACAAAATTGTTACCATCACGTTACAGTAAGCCGTGTATTTGTAAACAAATTAGCAACTCAAAAATGGCTGGTTTTAGATATTGGGTACCTTAGTAAGCTTTTATGTAGAATTGTATGCGCGATTTAAAAAAACTCAAATACACTAAACCAGAAGCCAGGCAAAGGCGTAAATAATTTTGCTAAAGAGACTACATATATGACACTATCTGTAACTACAAATTTTCAGACATTTTATATTTCAGGAACATCGAAAAATTCTAGAGATCCAGTGCTGTGTAATAAAAACCGGTGCTGTTTGAATTCACAAGCTGCTGCGTGCGAACAATGAATAAAATTTTCCGACAACTCCCAAATCTAAAATAAAATGATGCTGAAGTAATTTGTTTTAGTGTGTCATACGTCAATCCTGTTTAATCAACCAGATTACTTTGCATACGTACACACACAAATCAGTCAGCTCAGTTCCAAGGACTCAAGGATTACACCTGCAAACGTCAAAAAATTATTCTCTCCATACAAGAAAATTTTTATTCGTTTACCACAGAAACTTGAAATTGTTAATAAATGTCTCATACGTAAGTGTTTAATAACAGTACTAAAATAAAATGTATTGCTCCTTACTTTTCAATCGTACTGTACAGCAGTATTTATTGTGTACGTTTTTCGTATGTTTCACGATCTATGTGCTTTTGACATCGTAACGCCTTCTTTCGCCGTTTCTATATTCTGTCCAAATTGTCCCATTTTAGTTATTATTCACAATTATAACACGTCAACACAGATGTTTGTGGAATGTATTAAAGTAAACGTTTACTATAAACAAAATATATCTCCAAACGTGTTCAAATATTTGATTACCCTTTTCTCTTTATTCGTAACTATTTGTTATTTACTTTCATTCGGCCCTAAAGTGTGAAAGGAATCGTATAGTAGCTATCAGTAGGCTATCTAAACTGAGAAGCTTTGAGGCTAATCACATTATCTAATACTTTTCGATTCTCACTTGCAAGAAAAACAATCAGGATATGAAATAAAATAATATACTGTAATGTGATATTTAAAGAGTTTTAATGTGATTAATTATGATTTAATTAATTTTTGCAATGTTTAGCAATGATGGTATATAACTTATTGTTTACGTTAATTGTTTATATAAAAAAAAGAGAGTGGAAAAAGAGAAACACATATATAATAATAGTAATTTTTTATTTGAGAGAAAAATTCAAAATTTAATGTAACATACACATACATACAAACACATACATGACACAACACGACCCGATTAGGCATCAATTTCTAAATTAAAAATACATATCGTACAATAAATTAGAAAATCTAGTGGGGAATGACGTAATGGCAGTTTTGGTAGTTCGGAGCGGCAGCAGGTGGATGTAAACAGATTTGTTTTGACAGAAGGTAAACAGTCAACGAAAATTTGAATTTAAAATAAAAAACACATAAAAGTAATTACCAAACGATTTGATATTTATGCAATAACGCTACAAGTGATAAGTGGGTGTCAGAGTACAAAAAAAAGGAAGAAAGAACAGAAGAAAATTTATCAGGACGAGCGAACTTAAAGGGAAGATTGAAGAGGATTAGAATAACTACATATACACGCACACACACACACATAATTAGCAAGGTAAGAAAAAGGGTGGGATAATTTTAAGACTTTTGTACAATTTTATTAATATTATATTTGTGTTAATAATTTCATTCTTTCATTTCTGTCGTTAGTGACAGAACAAAACATATTTTCTAATTTGGAATAATTTGGAGTAGCATGAAAAAGTGCACATCGAATATATTGTATCTGGTTGTTCTCTTTTATATACAGAATCTTTCACACAATCTGGTAATTAGAAAGTTTAGGGAATATGCTACTGGTACAATTCTGAACAACTCTTATAAAAATACTTTGTTTTCATAGCAAACTACGATAAAATAGCAAATATTGGGATAATTTTCATAGTTTCCAGTAGGGCTGAGCGAAGTATCGATACATCGTCCAGTATTCGATACCATGACTGGTATCGATTCGCCGATACCTTGGATAAAATTGGTATCGATATCTTGGAATCGATACCTGGGTATCGATACCTTGGAATCGATATCTGGGTATCGATACCTTGGAATCAATACTTGTGTATCGATGCCTTGGAATCGATACCTAAGAATCAATACCTAGGTATCGATACTAACGAACTACGGTAACAATTACAGTATCGTAAAAAATCAGTTTTAGACAAATATTTATGGAACTAGTTTTCCTATATTGACTCAAATATTAATGAGTAAGGGTAGATGTAATTATTCGCGTACAATAACAATAATACAAAAAATTACAAAAAAGCCATAGTATTATAATATTGTACTTACATTAATTATTGAAATCAACCTAAAAAAATCTATACCTACAAAGCAGTCGTAGGTATCGATACCAAGATATCGATTCACGGAATCAATTCTAGGTATCGATTCAAGGAATCAATTTGAGGTATCGATTCAAGATATCGATACCAAGGTATCGGTTCAAGGTATCGATACCAAGGTAGCGGTTCCCATGTAGACCTGTTGATACTTAACCGATTCCAGTATAGTCGGAATCGATACCATGCACGCAGTCGATATATCGGTAAGTATCGATACCTCGATTGGTATCGATACCCGATACCAAAAATGTCGGTATTGCCCAGCCGTAATTGCAAGCATACTATCAGAACTAAGCGCCAAGACTTAAAATGATACTAGTGCAATTCTTTATATTTTAGACCGATAGATTAGCTCATATTTATCACGATAGATGGAACCTTTGTAAAATAAAATTTGTTTGGAATTTTACTATAGTTTGTTATTTCGCTTATGTTATTATGATTTTCGTACTACTTTAATTTATTTTTTATTGTGAACAATTCAGTAAGTGTGTAGGGTGCTAAAACCGTATGCAGCATTTTGAAATATTTAAATGAATATTATAGCCTTCCATATACATATGTCCATATAAAAAACTTAAAAAATTGTATACAAAGTATGAAAGAAGGAATTAATATTAACGTGATGTGTCTTGTCCATAGTGAAACAATGAAAGAATATTTAAAATTAACAGATGAGCTTAACAATATCTTCTAGACTGTAACACATTAATAAAGTTTTAACAGGGTGTGTTACTTGTTTAAAAGGCACTGAGGAAAACATAATACAATAGTATATAATAAATATTTTAATCACTAAAGAAATAATTAATATAAATTAATTCTTGTATACATGTACTGTGTAAGTTAAATCTTCCAGAAATAAAACTGTGTTATTGTAACCTCAATACTTCTCTCTCAACTTCTTGCCATTATAAAACAAACAGCTTCCATTATCCCTCATGTAATTTTATAAGCAGATTTGAATTATGATTATACATTACTGAATCGCTAATAACTCAAAAACTAATAAAGATAAATTATATGCTACACTAAAAACTACTGAGTGCTATTTGTAAAAAAAATTTAATGTTCGAAGATACCTATCGAAGTTGGTTGCCAAATTCTACACACTCTATACAAATTTTGTTGAAAGTTCTTACAGTTTTCAGTATCTATGATTTTTATTTTCTTTTCAATAAGTTTGGCAGTTTACTGTTCAAAGTACTCAATATTAATTTTTCTTTAAGATAGTGCAATACCAAATTTCAAAGAAAATAATAAATATTCTAGAAACAGTTAAATTTAGGGATAGAGTACTCTACTACAAAATATTTGCAAATAGTATGTAGAATCAATTGCATTAAAAAATATACCATTTGATTGAAAATAACAAAGTTGCTATTTACTTCCTGTATAACCGGCATTTTTCAGATTTGGTTGAAAATACTTGAAAACAATAGAACTACTATAATACCACAAATGCAAATTTTCAGAAGTTCAGAATTGTACTAGCAGTAGATTCCCTAAACTTTCTGACTAGCGACTTTCGTAAAAATCTCTATATATGTATAGTATATCATATCTGTTAAAAGACAAAAATATAATAAATAATATAAAAACATGTCAAATAATGCTTTCAGTTTTCAGATAATCGCATAAAGCAAATAACGTTCCAATATAGACATTCACACGTAAATATTTTTCTTATTGAGTTCGAAGTAAATAAATACAACAGTATCGCCTGGGGCGTGTAAATTGACAAGAATGGAAACTATGTTGCATTTTGTATCTAATTTTCTAATTATGAAACCATGTGGCGCCCCGAAGTAATTGAAATTCTTCGGTAAATATATTAAATAGAAATGACATTTTATTGATATTACATACTACCTAATATTTATAGCTGAAAGTCTTATGTATGCTTATTTGTGCACGTTGGTTAAATACGTAATGAAATAATATAGTAAGAGAGCAATTTGTTTATATATCTGGCCAACAAAAACATTTTCACTCGAAACCAGCTTGTTATTAGCTACGCGGTTGACTGTTTTTATGCTCTATAGATCTGATGTTTGTTACCGTAAATGCTAATTAACTCTACATTAAGAGCAAGGAAACTTTCCAAGTAAAATACTTCTTGCCTATTTAATCAAATATGCATATATATGTAAGTATCTATAAAATACATATTATTTGCAACACTTGAAAATCAGTTCATTATTACAAGTATTTGCCACGAGAAAACGAACACTGTAATCATTTAAGACAACTTTTAAATAAAGCAACAAGTTTTTAAAATACCTTATCATTGTATAATAATAATAATAATAATAATAATATTACTTTATTCCTTAGCCTTTACAGGATAGAATATGTCAATATTACAATAAGAACAACTTTATAATAAAATTTCCACACTCACATTACGTTTCACTAACCCCATACTCATGTAAATTGTAAAAACAATTCTCAGTCAGATACTCCTTTGTTCGCATTTTAAAACCTTTTATAGTTGCCACGTTTCTGATTTGGTCCGGAAGTTGGTTATAGATCTGTATGCACGCAAACTCAGGGGACCTACGAAATAAAGACGTACCGTGACGAGGTACAACCCATATGTCTCGACTTCTCGTCTGGTACGCGTGATCCGGCAAAAATTCATTAAATTTACTCAAGTTTTCCCTGGCAAATACGACACAGCGATATATATATATAGAAGAAAACTTTAAGATATTATATCTTTTGAATATCTCTCGACAACTATCACGATGTTTAATATTGAAAATCAGGCGTATGATACGCTTCTGTGCTATGAATATTCTATGCCAGTTCACAGCTTGACCCCAGATAATTATATTATAAGATATAATGGAGTATACCATAGCATAATACACGTTTATCAGGCTTCGTATATCTAGGGTGGACTTAAGTTGTAAAATTGCATAATAGGCAGAATTTAGTTTTTTGGCAAGGTACTGAATATGACTCTCAAACGTTAGGTCATCGTCCATAAAAATACCTAAAACTTTGGTAGATGGTACAAACAAATCGTCAATTGGGATGATACGTTTTTTGTGAAAGTATACTACAGATGTTTTGTCATTATTTAAAATTAATCGATTCATCTCGCACCAGTTTGACATTTCAGTTATTGTTTGGTTTACTGCACCCAAAAGTCCTTCCGAAGTATCAGACGCGAGCGCTATTGAAGCATCATCAGCAAATAGTACTAAAGAGCCATCCGAAAGAAAGCTAGGGAGGTCATTGATAGCGATCAGAAATAACAATGGACCCAGAACCGATCCTTGGGGTACACCCAACTCCACACTAAATTTGTCGGAGAAGGAGTTGCTTACTTTGACCTTCATTTGCCTCTTGGATAAATATGAGTTTATCCAGTCAAGTGCCAAACCACGAATACCTGACTGATTCAATTTATGACACAATATCTTAGAATCAATACAATCGAATGCACGAGTCAAATCAAAAAAGATACCGGCAACATATTTACGCGCATCCATATTTTTGTATATATATTGCGTCAAGTCTATCAGCGCCGTTTCCGTAGATTTATGTTGTCTGAAGCCGTGCTGTTTACTAGATATTACATTATGTTTACACAAGAAAGAAGATAGCTGATTGTAAGCCACGCGTTCAACTACTTTTGAAAATGTACCTATAATTGAAATGGGTCGATAATTCATTATGTCAAATTCACTACCTCTCTTATGGACGGGCACAACAATTGCTGTCTTCCACGGCGTTGGGAATTTGCCCGTGCTGAAAGACATATTGACCACAAAGGCTAGATACTCAGCTATATGACCAATAATTTGTTTGAGTAAATGACTACTGATCCCATCGTCACCATATGAGGTCTTATTCGGTATTTTGTTGACTACGGCAATGATATCCTCAGCACAAACCGGACCAAAAGTGAAGGAACTACAAGGTGCAGGGCAAACAGCAACAGGATGTAAAGTAGAAGTGCCGAACTGATCAGCAACCATCCCTCCCGCGACCGACGAAAAATAGTCCCCAAACTCCTGCGATATCTCCCGGGCATCCCTAATCAAAATATTATTCCTGGTCAGGTTAATTGAGGGTCTGCATCTGTTGTCCGGCTTCAATCTATCATTCACTATTCTCCATAAGGTTTTGGTTTTGTTAGAAGAAAGATTTATTTTTGTTTCATAATAGTTGCGTTTTGCTTCTGCGATGAGTTTATTGTGCTGTTTTTTCCTTTCTATGTACAAACTGTTCAATAATGGTGATTTCAAATTTTGCTTAAGCCAAAACAAGTTACGCAACTCGTTGGAGCTAGTCTTAACATCATTATTTATCCATTTCTGGTTCGGAGCTCTAGTACTTAGCACTTTTTTTGCTTAACTGGACAAGATACTTCAAAACACCACAAAATCGAGCTCATGAACTCTTCAGTGGCATCGTCAACATTAGACTGAGTATACAAACTACACCAATCATTGTTGTCCAAACGATATTTAAGTTCCTTTATGTTTGAGGCACCTAAACTTCTCATCTCTATGGACTGCGGACAGCAGTCGACATCTTCCGCAGTTATACCTAGCTCCACATCAAGAATCTGGGCCAAGTGATCCCCCAAGTTTGGCTGCACAGATAGTCGTGATATTAGCAGATTGTATGTAGTATATCCAACCAACAAAACAAAATTAACCAATGCTGCTGGCGAGATTCTCGCGTCATTTCTTTTTATCCCCACGGAACACCTGAATCTCGTCGCTAAAACTAAAACGAATCAAATCCGTAGAGCAGAAATAAGAATTCTTGACAGCTGAATTTTGTTGATAATTAGTGTATACTTAATTAGAGAGTTGTACGACTTGTTTTGCTGGCACCCCTTTAACACATGATTTGAACGTGTACACTCAACGAAGTTTCTATAATTCTATACAATTTTGTAGTTATCTTATAAACATTTAGTTGGGAATTGCACGAGAGACAAATTGCTATCCGAGGAGGAAAAAACAACAATAAATTGTTATACAGGGTGTAACAATAGTGCGATATTCTTCCATATCTCCATTTTTATCCAAAATACAGCAAATATTTAAATACAAAAGTTGTTTAGTTTTATGAAATTTATAACGCAAAATTATTTCATGATACATAGGGTGTTTAGTTTGCCCGTAACCATCAGTATCTTTACATTTTTAAATGGAACACTTTATATATTATCTCATTTTTGAATTTCCTGAGGAATTGTAAGGCAAGTTTATACAGGATCATATTCAATTATTTTCATTAGTTTACAAGATATTGGCATTTGTTTGAAAATTTTGACATTTTGCTCTTCGGAAAAATGCCATTATTTCGATAACGGAAAAAATGTAACATTATGAAGTTTAACATAACGTTAGAAGCATCTCCTATGATGACAATAAACAGATGTAGACTTAGAGACGTTATACAGAGTGTTCTAGAAATCAGTGTCTTTTTGAAACAATTGAAATACGCATGTGTGTAAAATTAATGGTTTTAGAGATATTTAAAATTATTTCTGTTTCTGTATATATTATAATGCCGCGCTGTTAATCACTGTGCTCCCAACAGCGAATGGTAGGTCGATCCGGATTTCAATTCTCTGAGAAAAATGTTACCGTCTCTCCGAAGAATTGAAAGCCGGCTCCTATCGTTCCGCCTCAACGATAGTCAGCCGACTAGCCATACTGCGGCTATCGACTATTTTATTTTTTCATTTTGTATCGATTGTTCTATACAGAAGTTTCGCTGTTTTGAGTTACCATTATCGTACATATTCTCTATTCTTAACATGGTTGACACGTCGAGTTACCGTGACCTTTTGGCGGCTCTCATCGAGTTTTGCCCCTGTCAGAAGGTTTTCGCCTCTAGCGTGATTTACATGTTGAGTTATCCTGAACTCCTAGCGCACCTCATCTAGTTTCGCTCCGAAAGAAGCCACTATATATTTTTGTATTTTAATTTTTACTTGTTTCATTATTTTTGTAGTGTATATATTATTTACTTTACTATGTCGCGGTCAAACCCCGGAAGCCCTCATAACAGAGACTCGGACCGTAAAAACCTTCGATATCAATTAACCAATAATATCGTTTGTTACTACCTTACAAACTCAACATTTAATTTAATGCCACATAATGTCGAGTGGAATTATGGCAATGAGAATGAATAAATTAATTACATTATAGCACTAAATAGACTGAAAACGTTCAAGGAAATCCAAGAATATTCAAGTAATACTCAAAATATAAAAATTAGTGGTAAAATATTTAATGATAGATTAATACGTTTATAAGATCAGACGTTAATTCTTCTGAAGCACAATAATATACAAATGCCTGTCAATATTGTGTTAATTTTGTAGTTCAATTGCTCAAGGCAGATTCACGACATTCACAGTTATTACACGTTAACTATTACTTGAATTGTTCTACTCGATACGGGTTACTAGAAGGTTGTCAGTTTTCAGAAAACAATTAAGTATACAGCCGCTTCACTACATACATACATTTTGGTGGCACTACATATAGTATTATGTCACATGATGCTTAAAGAGTATCTGGAAACGCATAAGCATTAATATTTGTTAGTATTTTGTTAGCAGTTACTACAATCTCCGAACAATGAAACGCCAAAAAGATTGATCTTACTAACAGATATAGTGGCTACATTGTAACCGGAAAATACTAACAAATCATGTTTTTTTTTATTTCTTAACTTCATAGTGTCCTGTACCTTAAAACTTACACGCACAGGATGCCTTACAGAAGCAGTAATTTACAGCAATTCTAGTTCTGTTTTCTACGTTGTATTTCGAATATTAACTACAATCCTAAAATATAAATAAAAAAATTGTTTTGATAAATTGTGCAACAAATGCATAGAGACTGAATTACATTATTATATTATTTAAATACACCACTGTATATTCTTTGAACTGACATATACCGCCATAACTTAAATTTGGCCTTACAAGGACATACTTTATCTTTCAAACCGTTATTTTCATAACAAGAAGATAAGAAAGATATTTTTCTTCAGAACAGATGTAATTTTTCCCAGTTTTATGGATAGCGATAACCATGGAAAATATGCAATAAATTCAATTATTTATTCTAAGTAAAACTCCCATGATATCGGACCATATCAAAACATGAATAAGTTAATTGTAAATTAATCATCATAGCAAACCGCAATATTTCATTTCCACCTACGTAATAACAATTTGCAACATCCATGCGGTCTGTTATTTATAAACAGCTGCTATCGACACATTTCTCACAATAAAACAAAATAAACATGAAAAAGCGACACTATTACTCACACAGTACATCATCAAAATCCCGGCAAAGTTTCAACATTTCCTTTCTCACACCTGCACCGTAAGCCTATCCTTAGCCAATCCTTGAAATGTCGCCTTCGCCTTCGATTACAATTACTAAAGCGGGAACGGGAATACTCAAAAATGTCAAATGTTTGTTGTACTGACGTGTTTCCTATACTCAGGTATTGTAAAGTCTGATATTTTAAATATCAGACAATATTCCATAAATCTCGGTTTGCATAACATATGTATATATAGCTAATATACATATTTAATATAATAATGCTGTACGAATAAATATAATCAATCTGTCATTATTTATTAGAAATAAATACACTACATATTTTACCCACCACAAACGAAAAAAAAATGTGTTTCGATCTATTGCTCTTTTTTCATTAATTATCTATCTGCCGAAATTTTAATGACAATGTGTTACTTATTTAATTTTTACTATACTATTTCAGGTTTATAGAAGTAAAGAAAACCATTAATAACGAAACCCGCTCTATAGAATACTATTTGAAGGGATATTCCACACAATTTGCTAACAAAACATCTCATAATAGAATATACCCATTTATGGAATATATTTAGCTGTTTTTACTCGTAAACTGGAGGTCTGTCCAGATCGAAGCTAGATGAAGTTTTGACTATTGCGTTGTTAGAGCCTGCTCTCCGATTGTGGGTTATATTTAGATGTTAAGAGTCAATCTGCTCTTCGGAAAGCTGAAAGGCAAAGGTTCCTGGATAGATAGCCGTCGAAACGTGTGACTTTTTCAGACACGTGTAATTTGAATATTAATCTGAACTTTAGAGTCATTTTCATGCACTTGATGATCTGCCTTTTAATTCAAAGATGATCTAAGAATATGTCAGAGTGCATTGCACACTTTCTAGGAAATGGGATATGATGGCCCCATTTTCCAAGCCAATCAGTAAGACTCTCAATGGCTGACTCAGAGTGCAAACAGCAGTTTTTTTGTTTGCATGCATTTAGTGCAAGCAAGAACCGCTAAGGTACTCCAGTACAGATAGAGCATACGGAAAAAAGTTGTTTATCCATTTTAATGAAAAAGACATTGGACAAGATTGGATAGGGAGATCCGTCTCGATCTGTTATACAATCTTACTTGCCGATCACTTAATAAGATTATGTATTTTGCCGCCCGACCTAAGCCAGCTTGTGGTCAACAGAATGATGGCAATGTTTAAAATTGGTACTTACCTCTTAATTAGTGTAGTTAATTTGGAAATTACCTTACTCGCGTGTTAGACTGCAATTGATCTACACATAAACCAACTTCAAATCACACTTTACTTGCAGAAGGTAAGCGACTATTGTTTGTGCAATAACAATTACCAACCTTTTCCAAAACTTGCAACGCGATTATAAATAAACCACTTATATCACATCTGATAAAACTTAATAGTATTATTTCAGCATTTTTAACTACCTTTCCTTGTTTTAGAATTTTATTCATAAATTAATCGCGTTTTTCCTTTCTACCATCTAGCGCGGAGTAACTACCTAGTCTGCGTCAAAAATAATAATGTTTTACATCTACTATAGCCAAGTGGCAAGTGTAGAATTGTCGCATATGCTCTGTATTATATCAGTACTTCGTCGAATAACTTTTTCACCTATTGTGCTAAAAGCTTACTTTGCACTTAGAAAAGATACTGAAAAGAAAAAATATTATTTGAAACGAATAAATCATTCGTATGGAGTTAAATAGAAGCTTATTACGTACTTGATAAAATAGCAGGTTAGTTGCTTGTTAAAGGAGTTGGCATAGTGTGGAGGTAATTTCTACAATTCTCTATAGACGAAATTACACACAGGATACCACATAGGATAAAACGTAATACTTTCTAGAACGAAAATGGGGCCTCGCATTTCACTCCGTCCAAGTTTTACCGGTGCAGCGAAATTTCTTAGGATTATCATATAGCATGTCATACTTTTTAAGAAGTTGGCGGAGGACTAAGAGATACAGCTACTAGCAGCGAGTATCATTAAGTTCATATGCAAAACATCGAAGAGGATATTTTGCAATCTATAGATAAAAATCGTCTTAACCTACAAAAGGTTAATTATCTACTATTAGAGAGAGGGTGCGTCATATGCATACAATTTTTTAAATAACTATTACGCGAACCATTTAAATTCAGTAGTAAGTGGAAATCGTCAATTACATTACAACAAGAAAGCAAAGAAAAATCTCATATTTTCGAGTTTATCCCAAATCAGTACACAGATATCTGTGTTTTAGGCATTACACACCTGTATTCGGGATATTTTGACTGTAATATGTTATTTCTTATGTCGTTGTTAACATAAATAGTGTTTTGTATTGGTAATATGATTTGAATAATAATGAAGGCTTACTTAGTGTTCAGAGTTAACGGGTACCAACTATTCGAGATTATTGTAAAGTTAATAAAAATGTAATGACTAACTATGGATGTGCAGCAAAAACAAAACATTACAATAGACGATTGTTACATCGCATAATTTTCGAAATTATTGAACTTCCAATACCCTCGTAATATTAAGAGCAGGGCATCATCAAAAGAAATTTGAAGTTTTCTCCTAGACTATTAAAATAGTCACCACTATATCCAGACTACAAGCACTGTACTAAACTTTTATTTCATCAATTGGAACATTATAATTCATTATTAGATCTTGACAAAATTAGTCTGCCTAGTAATATTCACATACTGATAAAACAAGTCATCTGTTGGGAGGCAATTTTATTATCTTTTATTGATCTCTTATATTCGAATAACAGCTTTATGTTTAGTGTATAACGTAATTTTTTGTTTTGTACGAAAGACTAAAATAATAAATTAATTGCCTATTACTGAATACATAGCTTCATATAAAAAGTGCGACATATAAACAATATGAATGTTGTTACGAAGTTCTAGGTTCCAATATTGTATAAGGAGCTACATTAGAAGTCCATACATACATACGTGTGCACGTCTAGATATGTAGGCGTTCTACTGTCACACTAAAATATAAAAATTAATCTGTTGCTGTTATCTGCAACGCATGAGTATATTTTAGGTATGGTATATGTCGACTGAATGCACGCGACGAGATCTGTAGAATTTGTAAGAGAAGAAGAGCAGTTCAGAGTTTTCTAGGAGTCGTGCGTCCCACGCGTGTGACACCCGTTCAACAGGTTTGAACGCCTTTACCTTTTTACTCCTCACACCGGACTTACCTGTGGCACCGTCTACATAGAGCTAGTGCCAGTACACGTAGCTGGCGTATTTTTCTCAAATTTATCGTCGATGATTCCAGCAAACTTGTTATTAGCGTCTTCTTTCCTGGTGTCGCTCACTTCTGCCGGAGACTCGAATGAATAGAAAAAATGAGAAGAAAAATCACACCAGTCAAGAGCGAGCAAGGCTACGACAAAAAAGACAGAAAAAACAACATGACGAGTGCGGAAACGGTGCAAGAGAAAATGCTGTGAAACTGAAAAAACGCCTCCCGGCGTTTTATACTTCTTTTTTGTTATAATCTATACCTTAGCTTGATCAATGTCATCTTTGCGAACGTTCATTGAGAAACTTGTTCTAATAGCGATTGCAACACTATCAACATCAAGAAAATGTTTAACTTGATCTAGCGCTTGTACGATAACTCCAATAACTGTAAAATACGTAATTACCAATAAATATGACGCGTAGGCTAATGAGTTTCAAAAGATGTTTGAGACATACATATTTTATAGCTTTTTTAATATTTTGTTGCAACAATTTGATATAAGTGCATGATTTTTGCAATTATTCCGAAGGGAAATTTATGTTTCCTTTGTCTTGATTTATTATTGTAACTATTATTTAGTAATATATTAATGGTATTAACAGGGGTTACAATGCACTGCGGAAATTTATTAATTATGTCGCAAATGTTGCAAAAGTTTTTATACAAGAAGGAGTTACCCAAGTTTCCATTACATCGGATTGGAATCTATTTAAAATTTACCATCATCATTACTTCCAGCCCTGCTTTCATAATTTAATAATAACAATGTGTAAAACTTATCTTAAAATAGTAATGTTCAGCACCGATTGGTAATAATACATTCAATGGCGTTATCCTAGAAACAAGAAAACATAAAAAACTACACAAAAGCAAGAAAACAGGCATAATTTGTCCTGAAATCCTGCTAATTATTAGAGGATCCCAAATATATGAAGAACTAAAACATGATCCCATTAGTAAACTACAAACGTTGAACAATAATTTAGTCAGAAACTGGAAAATAAGACCATCATTATATTGGTTCAAAACCTGCTACAATTTACCAGAATATAATAGGCATCTAACATCACTGGTAAAAAAAACAAACATGACATAGAAAATTTCTTTGGTTTCAAAACTAGTACTGCCAAACTAACTTTAAAGAAAAGACATTTTATTATATATATATATATATTATTTCATTATATACAATGGAATACAATGAAATAATTTACAAATTTCAATTATGGGCAAGGTCCACCGCATAGGAAACTGAAACTGTTACAAGCAGATGGCATAACATACCTACCTTATCGGTGTCCTACTTGGTAATGTGTAATCCGAAGAAAACAAATGCTTCTTGATCTAGTAAAGTGAACGGTAGATTACATAGAATAAAACAAACAGCTGTATCAAATGTTAATTGTTCGCTGTATCGTTTGCTACGGATTACAGAACAGTGTTTTATACTTTTTAGGTGGCGTTCCACAATTCCACGTCAAACAGTTATTAGACCTTAGACATTTAATTCTATCACCTTCGTATTCTGAATCCGACATACTCGCTATTACGTTTTCTAGTTTCTTCGAAATAGGCCGTTTCCAAAAGGTACCTAACTGCGACAGTTTCTAAGTATATGTGTACTAATAAGTACTCATAACGACCAGTGGAATAATACTGAGCAAGTGTGATTTGATACGGACGCTCGAGTTTCCGTGCCACGCACTTCGCCCTCCAGGTTTTTTTCCGCACTGCACTGAAACTTGCTCCTCTTCGCAAATAATATATGAATCACTGTAATAATTATCGAACTTTTAATTGAATCTATATACAAGGCTATGAAATCTATGTCCTATTAAAATGTCATGTAGTATTCCACAAAATTTATAGTATTTATTATGAATTATTATTAATTTGTCGAGTTAATGAAAAATAATTAATTTAAAAATGTATAGAAGAAATATCCAAACTAACAGCGAGAACCAAAACCCGACCGTTTAGATAGTATGGTAGTGTCATTGCTATTTCAGTGTTAGTCAAGGCTTGCTACTGTTTGAATCTTTCAGCCGTTGTGTCTCGAAATCCGTTGGTTAGTGAGCTTAGCCTAAAGGTATACTAGTAATATACATAGTATCATACTGACAAGGAAACATAGGCAAGTGGTGGTGACCGATTTCAATTAAATTTGGTGGGTTTGTAGACTGATGTAGTGTAAGAACAAGGGTAACTTCCATAGATGCTAAATCGCCCGTTTTCTGAGGGTGAGGCGCCTAAAAGCCAACGCTACCCTTCGCTATTTGCTTTAATATCAAAACTATAAGACATATAAAAAAAGTTAAGACAAATATATAACTGTTTTATGAGTACTAAAAGATAGCGACAATAGTTTGCCTGTCATAGTTCTTGTTTTCCAGAAACAACCCCCACCCCCTATTTTTTTTTAAACTATTGTCGCTATCTTTCAGTACTCATAAAACAGTTATAGTATAGTATATACAGTATATTTGTCTTAACTTTTTTTGATATGTCTTATAGTTTTGGAGTTATTAAAGCAAATAGCGAAGGGTAGCGTTGAGTTTAGGGCGCCCCACCCCCCGAAAACCGGCGATTTAGCATCTATGGAAGTTACCGTTGTTCTTACACTGCATCAGTCTACAAACCCACCAAATTTCATTTAAATCGGTCACCACCACTTGCCTGTGTTTCCTTGTGAGCTGAATTTGCCAAGTCGTAGGCTCCCTTGTAAAGAGCTAACTATGTGATCATGATCAACTTAATATCTGATACAACCTACATATGAGATCAAAATATTAAACTATCGCAGGTTAAGCTTGTATTACAGTATCGAGAAAATGATCGATTAATTCAATACAGAAATATAATACGTATCATAATAGTAATCAAAACTTGTTGATTTTGTTTAATGGAAAGGCATACATTTTATTAAATATTCTGATTCTACAAAAGATTCTCTTTGAATCCGTATTAGGTTTTCCTATACCTAAAATGGAAGGTGAATAAGTTATAACGATTTAATTAGCCTCCGTGCCTAAAATGCTCAGATATGTTAATTTACTGAAGCAAGGCTTCTTAGCTCATTTACTTTACACACTTCGTCTGTCATTTTGTTAATCGTATTTTCGTAAATTCTTCCCATTGAATTATTGGAATAAGGGATTCTTTAGGCAATCCTTTAGGCACCAGATACTATTCGAATAGCAAAAATTATAGGAATACGTCTCGGAATATAGAATGCCTCAATAGAAACGGTTGCCATATCGAGCCATTTAGATAATTTATTTATTTATGTTATTATTATTGTTGTTCTTGCAATTTTTCTACTGTACCTTTTATATTACCTATCTTTTTTTTTATTTTAACTTTACCTAATTTGTTATTAGGTACTAATTATTTAGACCTTTGATGTCAATTTACTTGATGTTGATTATTCAAATACCACTTGTTGGAAGTATCTAGGAGACTTTAAAGAATTTAAATTTTTTACTGATACACATAGTTCTTCACCATTGTTCTACGAACATATCAGTTGCTAAAACCTTTGATATCTTAAAAATTCTTAGAAATTTTTGCTGATCATTGGTTATAAATGTTAGTATCTTTCACTAAACGTTCGATACGTTGATTGTACTATTTGATTACATTCACTTTGCATAATAAATAAATTAATGATTACTTTATTTGGTCTATTCTTAATGGTAATCCATTATAAGACCACTCAGAAAAATATATTGCAGAGAAGCGAAAACAATGTCATTACAGGTAAAGTAAATATTGTAAAAATATACTAAGATTACAAAATGTTTTGTAACAAATACAATAACTTGTATTGATTGAATTAGCCGTTACTTGCTGGAACTCCATAATAATTCCAGTATATATATACTGGAATTAGTTGTAAAGTGTATTTTACTTCAACCCTAAATACAATAACTCTTTGTTGTAAAGTAAATACTCGCTTTGTTTACCCTAATTATTGTACTGGTGCAGATCTATTTCTCTCAGTATGCGCGAGAACAACCAACTAAAATGACAGACGTCAAAATAAGAGGCCAGTAACTATACAAAACAAATAAGCTAAGCACCCTTGCTTCAGTAAATTGACATATCTGAGCATTTTAGGTACGGAGGTTAATTAAATAGTTATAACTTATTCACCTTCCATTTTAGGTATAGGAAAACCTAATACGGATTCAAAGAGAATCTTTTGTAGAATCAGAATATTTAATAAAATGTACGCCTTTCCATTAAACAAAATCTACTTTCCGCAGATTGAACTTCACCCTGTATAATGTCACAGAGAAGAACTTCAAATGTTATGTAACCACAGAATATTAGCTGTGTGTATGCAAAATTTGATTCGTCTCATTTACTCCTACGTGACGTAATAGCACTATAAAGTAAGATCGGTATCTGTCATATTTTTTCTTTAATTGTGAATAACTTAGAATGGATGGTACTTAGATATAGAATATGATACATGAAATATGTGTAAAATTAATCATAGAAGCTGAATTTGTAATTTGTTTGTGATCGAAAAATCGAAGATAATGCCCACTTCCGGTTAACCGGAAATAACATTTATTCAAAAATAGTTTTGCGTGATAGCTCATATTCAACTATATTTAACTACAAAATTTTGTTTTAAAATCTCGTTCCGTTTGTATAATACTTTTAATAGGCCATTCTCACCAGTCTTCCTGTATATAGAAGTTACAAATTATGATCTCTACTTGTGTAGTAATTTGCAAAAAGAAACTGTTAAACTGTAGCAATTGCGAAACATGTTTTTTTCTGTGTAGAACTAGTTATTATATGATCATGTTATAAATCCGTAATTATTTACAAAATCCACTGAATGTGGGCACTATTAACTACAACAGTGATATTAAAGTCACCATCAATCCATCCTCCATTACTTAACGTAATAGGTTAAAATATCGTAAGATGTCAAGTTACAACAACACCTTACCCGTTGGCGTGTTACACTGTAACAAGTGGTTTAGTAGAAAGATGTCACCGCTAAAACCAAAGTACACAACCACTGGTTAATTGATTTCGCATCCACCTGTCTGAAAATCTCTTGCCACGTATATTTGGTTGCATAAAGAAATGTTCGTATGTCTGAATAAAAAGTAAAAAACAACCCTCTCCTCTGTACCAGGGAAAAGAAGAGGGTCTGTACAAGGCATGTTTTTATTTTATGCTTGCTATAATACTTACTTATACATACATAATTGTATACGTACGTTTAGTGTGGCAATTCTTTAACATACTAATTCAGCCGATATACATATATTAAAAACAAACTCTTGTATATTACGGACATAAGGTTACTGTTATATATTTTGAAAAATGTATCAGAAATACAATATTTCCAAAGATTGATAAAAAATATAAATGTGTGTATGCATATGAAAAACAGTCTCTATATATTCTTAATGTAATCATTATTAGCGTAATTGAATAAATAAATAATAATAAATAACTATTTATTCTAGTTGAACTTGTAAAGAATTTCCAGAATTGTGAAGATTTCATTATAATTACATATACATACTTACACAGTGAAGGAAGAAAGTCATCATACAGGTAAAAAAATCGCTTGTTTTACAAATAAAAGACGAAAAACGAGTTCTTTCGCCACAAATCGATCATTAACGACAAGAACAGCTTAAATGTGGAATATTTCTCTAATAAGTTAATTATGAACAAAGTTACAAGCATTGAAGTACCTACGCATGTAAAAATTCCCCTGTCTTTGAGGCGAAAGTTGAATTAAGTTTATATCACCACAAGAAAGAGTATGATTTTATAATGCAAAATCCAAAATTTCAATTAATTATCTGCAGTGGTTTCAAAGTTATGAATTTTTTACTCTACGCAATAGAGACGAAAATCGCGTGAACAGAGGCTGCGATTTTCGCCTCTATTTCGCCATATCATTCCTTTTATCAGTGCTTCTTCTCTAATTCCGGCGATTCGTTTTATTCGCGGTTTCTCTCCTACTCCTACCTGCAGTCACGATTCAAACACTTTTTTGTGTTCCACATTGGGCACGCATGTCCGAACCACCTCCGTTTATATTCCACAATTTTGTAAGTTTTATCTATACATATACAGATTAGCCGGGCAGTTATCTAGGAATAGATAGCGATCCAATGAGTACGAATGAACAGAGCGTACATACGTGTGCATGTTAAACAGACGAGTGCAGCGATAGAACGATCATTTGAATTGTTGCCAGTCACGCGCTCAAGAAATCAGTCACAGTAATACCTTAGTTGAACAGCGAGCGTGTGACTGGCAACAACGCAAGTGATCGTTCTATCGCCGCACTCGTCTGCTTAATCTATCTATCTACCTATCTATTCAGTTAGGGTTGGACACCTGCAGTCCAGGTACTTGAGCTGGGTTCTCTTTGTACCATCCCTCTTGAAACCCTCATTTCCAGTTGAGAAGTTTATTGTCCTCTATAAAGTCCAGTAACTTGCCCACGGGAAACTTGAGTACCCTCGAAGGCTCCAGTAGATACTTTCCGAAATGTGTCTGCCTGAGTGCCTTCAATTCCTCACATGTGCAGATTACATGTAAACTTGTTTCCTCCTGTAACTCGCATCTCCTGCACCAGGGTTCGCTCACCCGACCCGTGTTGCATAGATTTATTAGATCTGTTCCTTAAGGGACAGTGTCCGATTATCAACCCAATAATGGTCTTAAGTTGTTTTTATTGCGTCTAATTAGGCTTTCAGAGAACTCCCTCCCCTATTAGCGCTTTAGTATGGAGTTGATCCTCAGTCGACATCCTTTTCCTTACTCTTCCTTTATATAACCAAGACCAAATCGCCCTTCTAGAATAATCCTTTGTAATTCCACATACGGGTTCTGGTCCTATGAAGTGTTTCCTAGAACCCTCCTTGGCTAGTTCATCGGCTATTATATTTCCTCTAATATCTTCATGTCCAGGCACCCAGATCAAAGATACCTTGTTGTCTTGTGCCAGTTTATTGAGGTGCTGTTTACAGTCTTTAACCAGTTTTGACCTGGTAAGAGGATCCATAACTGCTTTGATAGCGGCTTGACTATCAGTCATTATGCTTATTTTTCTCTTCGTGTAGCCTCCTTTGCAATCAGTTCTGCGCAGGCTGCAATAGCGAATACTTCTGCCTGGAAAACCATTGGATGCTCTACCAGGCTTAAAGATATTCTATGTCTTGGGCTCACACCATAAGTACCGGCTCCTGTGCCCTTACTGGATTTGGATCCGTCCGTGAACCAGTTATCAGAGGCAACAAAGACACCTAGTGGCTTGACTTTTTAGAACGTTTCCATGTAAACGTTTAAGTTTAGTTATTAAGTGAATAATTTTGTCAAGTTTGAATAAATCGCTTTTTATTTTTGAGTGACACCATTATTTGCCAAAGGTGCGTATACGCACCCTCATTTTTTTGTAAATATTATAGATTTTTTTAATACACGTCAAAATTATCTTAATTAAGGCGTTTTAATAAGCAGTAAACAACTATTTAAAAAAAAATACAATTCTTCAGGTCTTGGCCATAAATAGGTTAGTAACATTTTCTCATTTCTCTTATAATTCAGGAGTAATTGGACATCCTCGCACTAACGGCCCACCCTGTATATTATTAACTTTTTTTAACTATTAACTTTTCCTCTGCTACACTGACGTTGTGCTGTAGCTTCTCTTCCGATTCCGCTATTAAGACTATATTGTCTGTGAACATAATTTCTGTTATCCGTGTATGCGCCATTTCCAGTATCCCAGTGACATGTTTTTCATTTCACTTTTGGATTTCTTTGTTGCTTGGTCCAATACTGCTCAGCACAAGAGTAAGCTCAATGTACATCCCTGTTTAACTCCTTGTCTTATTTATTTTTAATATGATAATATTATCTGTTAATGCCAATGGTAGTATGTCCATTTGGTCAATAGTTTATAGACCCTAATTTTTCGATGTACTTTGTTAATTTTCAAAAGATATTTGTCTTTCTATGTGGGTGTCATAATATTACACAAATTATAATCCATGTGCAATAATTAATTACAGCAGTAACTCATATGATAACACACAAAAACCCACTTTTAAAGATAATACACATTCTTTAACATCTTTGAAAGCATTGCTATTTTTAGATTTATTTATTATGGCACACTTACGATTAAATTCGCCACATGTTTATTCCTTTAACCACTGATATGAAAGACTGCTGTCTTTTCTTTGAAATAACTACCAATTATTGTAATTATTTGTCATTCTTGTGAGTAAAACATACCTGTGGATTTTTTGCTAGCACCAGTGAATTGTAATGAATAATAAATTTAGACATATGCGGTTAACATTGTTTTATTCAGTGAATCACGATAAAAATTTATGTTGTTGCATAAAACTTGTGGTTAACACAGTAGCATCGAGAGTTTATGGTAGGCAATTTGATCAGTCACTCTTGAATGTGACGTTAGCGCATTGTTCTAGACAACTGTTACCACAACTACGTGTTGCATGCATTTATATCGATAGCATCTAAAAGACAATAAAAATTACTATGGAAGGAAGCTAATTTCAAGGTTTCATTTTATTGCTTAACATCTAAATAAAATTTGTTGAAAATTACTAAATTAAATGAAATCGGAGACAATTAGTTAAACAAGAACATCCGCCAACTAGGTGTTCATGCCACCTATCTGTGTTAAATATAACGAACTGTGTATGTGAAATGTACAGTGATGGGCATTGCTACTGACTCATAGTGGCATTAACCTGTGTAAATGTGACTCCAATGTACAATATTCAGTTTATACGAATAATGAGCTGGTCGATTTCGAACGACATGGCATACGTTATCTTCCCATTTAAAAGGAGATTATTTAGATATAAACATTGTTATGTATATTATTTGCTGTAGGCTGAACACAAATTGTATTAAATAGTGTATAGTAATATATAATAAATATTATTAATATAATAAATTACTTTTATAAATTAGCAATATATTTACTTGTAAATAGGTGTAAACCAGTTTTCGTAAGACATGTTTTTAGATTGATAAATCTTATATAACTAGCGGTGGTATTTGTTATGGCCATTGATTCATAACAATCCCCATTCTATTGTCACAAGACTGAGGCTAATGAATTATCAATTAATAGGATCTTACTTCTTCAACGTAAGTCTAAATACTTTATCGTACATAAATATACAAAATGATAATTTAAACCATATTTGGACAATGTATCGCTTATTATTCATCGATGCAACAACAACAATAACAACTCGAAATAAAGATCCTTTACCAAACTTTTATCTTCATTTCTCAAATTGAAACACTTAAATAAACTTCAAAAACTGTGCTTTGGTCTATGCTTATTGTAGTTTCCAAGGAATATCAAACTAGGGCGATTCTCTCTGAAGCTTTGAGTCCTTTTTTGTAGGAGCCCATCTTTATGCCGCAAAATGGTTCCGGTCCCACAAATAAAATTGTGGCGGCCTTCCTTGCTAATAGATTAGCTTCTTCGATGCGTCTAATTCCAGTATATCCTGATATGCAGCATACTGCAACTTTGTTTTCGTTGCGTAGGTTGTTTAGTCTGTTAAAACACTCCCAAAGTAATTTCGAGCTGATGATATTAGAACTCAGCGCTATTATGGCTGCTTGACTATCGGAGAAAATTGCAATGATTTGCTTTCACTAGTTGCTGTCCAGGTTCAATTGAGCATATCTTCCAATGGCGTTGATCTCCGCTTGGGAGATACTAGGGTATATTCCCATTGGCTCGGAGTATTTGGTTCCTGACTCGAATGTACTGTACTTGTTCCTTTGTCGGTTTAAAATCGTCCACATACCATTTAATGGTGTTTTCATTTAGGGAGAAAGCAGAGGATTCTCCCGTCCAGTCTCTCTTGTTACTTAGCTTCGTAAAAAAGTTCTTTTCGAAGCTATATTCCCTAATCATTTCATCATTCGGTAGCCTTAGAAGGGGAGAGAGGCCGGCTTGAGATGTCCAAGCTTTCTGGTACGGAGTCTCGCCCGTACCAGTCCCCGCCCTGATCAGTCTGTGCAATGCCGCAAGCGTTCACTCCGTGCACCATTATTTGTACGGGTATGAAGTCTAGAATTATCGCTAGGACCATAGTTGGGCATGTTCTCACAGCTTCGCTGATGCATAGGCATGCTAGCCGTTGCAGCTTGTCAAGGGCATTCCTGGTTGTCAGTAGTGTGACCTTCTGGAACCAGGTTACCGCCACGTACGTTACCACAGGTCTTACTATACTGATGTACAGCCGTCACAGTATATTTGATTTGTAATCCCACGTTTTACCTGCTAGATTCCGGTATATCATTAAGGCTCTTGTTGCCTTATTTATTGTCAGTTATATCTGTTCCACAGAAGTTTTATGTTAAGGATTATTTCTAAATATTTACTTTCTGATTTCCATTTCATCACTGTTAGATCCAGATGACGTTTTTCATTTTCGGAATTTTCTTCTCCCTAGTGAATGGTACAATCGTGATTTTTACTGAGTTGCTTAACGCCACTGATCGACACCATTTATTAGTGATTTTAAGACTTATTTGTATTAGGTTACAGGAAATTTCCTCAAACCTGTCTTTTGCTATTATCATCGACCTATCCTATACAGCGAACGCCGAAAGCCGTCAGCATGTTGAGCAGTTCATCTGCTACCAGGCTCTATATTAAATTGAAAACGGTAACAGAGTGGAATTCAGTTTGCGCCATTATTATGTTTAGAAGAAAAGAGCTCCGGAACCGTACCACCGTTTTTTTTTGCTCCTATAGGTTCCCTGGAACCCCCGAAAACATATGAAAATAGGTCATCTGTACAGTCAATTGTTGAACAATACAGAACTATCTCAGCAACGGTTTACCGTACAGCTTCGAGAAAAAAATATCATTACCTAAAGTAGCCCCAAGAAACATCTGGAAATTATTAAATTCTTATTTTATATAAAATTTACCAATTTTCGCGAAATCTTTTAAAAATTCTGCATATTTTAGACTGCCCAAGTTTTTTGTATTTTGCCAAATAAGGCGAGGGAAGGAGGGGAAAGTTTGTTTTGAAGGAACGCTTATAACTCCAATTCTGTTGAACCGACTTTTGCAGATTTGATCTTCTTGGAAACACCATCACTCCTCCAATCTGATGCTTACAAATTCGAGCCAATCTAATAAGTGATATGCAGGCTAGAGGGCGTTGTTTAATTATTTTCGGACATTTTGTCTCTTATCAAAAATATTAAATAGAAACATACATTTTTGACTACAGATTAAAAAAGTAGGCTAAATTACCAACAAATCAGCGAAAACCGGATATTGCTATCTTTTATCTATCTGAAGATATCTCTGAATATCATATGAATGGTAAGAATTTCTTCAATAAATTTAAATTATTCTGCTTCCTCTGAACCAAATTTAGAAAATTTGGTCTTATTAGAAAGTATTTTCTTTGGTCTACCTTTAGCGTTTCCAACTATTTAATATTATTTTGTCCATCACCGCTAGAGAGCGTTAAAAAATTTAAATACGTCAATTTTCCGAGGAAACGGTGACATTTCTCTCTCTCTCTTTCTGTGATCCTGCTTGCTCCTTCTAGGTCTGAGCGCAGTTCCTGAGCCCCTACTTCATCTTTATGAATGCAGCTACATTTTTCTCGATGAATTGTATCCTGATCAATCTACCATCCACTGTGAGACTCAGGGTGAGTTTATCAATGTGAGGATAAACGTATTAGGTAAGTAACTGACTGATATTGCCAACTGGCAGATAAAATTTAGCAACTACAATGCTTTATCTTGCAGATAACTTCTATTTAACACTCAATAGACGTTTCATTGTAATTATCATTACGAATAAAATTTTATCTGCAAGTTAATTTATTTATCCTCACATTGATAAACCCACCCTCAAAGTGATTAACAGTGCAGTATTATAAACGTCAAGATATAAGGTACGTTGTGGTGTAATAAGGCAATTGAACCCACTTATACACATACCAACTCCAAAGTAAGAGTTGCAGCAGTAGCCAAATACGCTATACAGGTTAAGGAGCTGTTGCAACTAGCACACACCACAAATAAGAAAATAAAACAACATAAATAATAATTTAGCAACTTTACTAGTAAGAACGAATTAGTAAGCACTCGTGAAGAATGATGTACACATAAAAAAGAAACGAGACAAAATATATTTACGGTGATAGAATACTCTACCGTCACCTTAAAATCTAACGTAAAACAAAGAGCTAAAGAAAATTATATGTTGGCCGTATACAAATGGATTTGAATCGTTGCGAATGCGAAACAATAGTGCATTAACTCTTAAGCATCGCGTCCTATACCGTCTTTCTTGTACGAGAAAATTTGTAATTATAAACCTTTCGAAAACGATCGTAGATAAATTCGCATCGAATTACCCGCGTATCTTATGTAATGTCTGAACGAATTTGTTACCTAGTTTTCCGATTAGTGACAATATGATAATTAACACTTCACATAAAAATGCAGAGCTGTAGGTGTAACCTTGCTGGGAAATAGAGTTAGCAAATCGATACAGCTGCATCTCCAACAACATCAAATAGTGGCTAGTGAAGTGAAAAGTAGTTATTTACAAGTAGATGTGGTAAGTTCTATACACATGCCAGTAGCATACACAAATCCAATCATGGCATATTTATACACGACGTGACTGATGCATACTTATTTGCAATTCAACCGATTGCAAGCGATTTATAAGACATACGCATCAGTTTATATGTGAAAAGTGCTGATACGTTTTCAATTCAAGAGTTTGTAAGTATATTACAACTATATTTTAATATTAGTTTGAAATATAAAGAGTGGTTCAAAAAAGTCACACATCAAGGTCATTAACATTTAAGTGGTATGCCATGTAGGTACAGTCATGGACACCCAAATTGACAAGTCCAAGCTACAGTCTATTGCTGAGCTAGGTATACACGAATAATTAGCGTAGTGATAGATTGTAACTTGGAGCTATCATTTCGGCTGTCCATGACTGTAGATTATTGCGTATTTCGATGCCGTAGACTAGATAAAGACAACTTACTGTTACATTTACTTACCTACGGCTTTGGAAATATTTAACAATTTTTGCTTTTCACGCTGAAGCTAGTTTATATAATATAGTTATATGGTTGTCTTCGACAAAAGCATTAGAATTAGTGTTAAAACAAAAATATTTTCTAAACATTATGCGGAATGGGTAAAAAATTTCAATTTTGATTACAGTTTAAGCGAAAGAACTGTTTTATTATAAATGGAACATAAACCGGTTGTACTTTTATTTATCTTTAAAATGTTACTAATGTTTCCTATATCTAGCACATAGTTTTTCATATCAAATCAATGCTTTATTTGACCGTTTCTCACGAAAATCAAGCGTAAATTAAGTCGGCTTTGACTTGCCGAACATTACTTGTCAGTTATACCATCAGCTACAATTGTTCGAGGTAGCTTTCAATTAACCAAAATTACAACTCATCCTACACAATGAAGGATTTACATATTAGTAAGAATGACTAAATGGGGTCTTACATTTATACTATTTTTGTTGTTTTAAATAAGGTCAGCTTTTTCTTAACATAGACATACTTGGGTTGATAATGACAAATAAGAAGTACTATTTCGTTATTTACGTTGTAATAAGTTAAATTTGCATAATAATTCAAACAAAGAAAAAAGCACGCTACTTTGATGACGTCAAAAGTGTCGCCTTCAGGTGGGCGTTTCGGGAGCAATTTTTTGAAAATTTGATCACGTAATTTACACTTATCTTTTATTTCCTGAAATATTTCCAATTATAGGTCAATAAAATAACAATTAATTAAATACCAATTTATTCCAGAACATACAATATTATGTTTTCGTTAAAAAGACTTCTTCAGTGAAAGAAATTGACATTTAATATGTGTCAATATGCGTCAAAGTACTAATAATATAAATGGCCATGCCTGTCAACACAAATATCTAAAACACAAAGAATTCATTGATATATCGAATTTTAATTACATTCACAAATAATGATCAAGGCTATATCGGCTTAATACAACTATAAAAATCAAAACGATTTGAATTATTCGTATATCAATATATTTTTTGTCAAACTCCAACAATTCTGTTCAAGGACTAGGAAAAAACATGGCAAAAAAACTTAATCAAGAGCTTAAAATTAATAAAATTCAGGCGTGAATTAATTATTATTATTATATACGAATTATTCAAATGATTTTAATTTTTATAGTTGTATTAAACCAATATATCCTTCATTATTATATTATTATTTTTGGTGATAGGCATGGCCATTTATATTATTAGTATTTTGACACATATTAAATGGCAATTTCTGCCACTGATTAAATCTTTTTAACGAAAACATAATATTATATGTTCTGGAATAAATTGGTATTTAATTAATTGTTGTTTTATTGCCCTATAAGTGGAAATATTTCAGGAATTGAAAGATGAGTACATAAAGGTTACAAAATAGATATATTAATTATTGTAATTTACGCTACAAATACAATACGTAACTTAAACTTTAATAAAAATGTTCATCATGTTATTTTTTATAAAATATACAGTGTTTCATAGAAAAATGTTGTGTTATACCAGAAAAAAAATAAAAAAGAAATCTAAATGAAATTTATGTCATCGGATATAACTCAACTAACTAAAAGTGTCTCAAGGATGTCGAAACCGGTTTTCGATACCACCTAAGTAAAGCGAGATATAGGGCTCAACTGGTTTCGCTAAAAATCGAAAAGCAGCCTATACGAAAACAGTAAGAGTTAGCGTATTTTGGTTTGCGCTATAATTATTTTTAGGAAAAAGGACTTCTGGAACCATACCTGAAATTATACAAAAATTAGTCGCCCTATACAAAGTATAGTATCGTGAGCAAAAGAAATTGGACACTTTTTTATGTTGGTATGCTGAAATTTAAAAATTTTCCTAACGAAAACAGGACTTTTGAAGTGTCTAATTTTGTCGCATTTTGATAATATTACAATTATCATACATTATCAACGTTGTAACATTAATTATATTAACTTGACAACTTGAAATCCTAACTAGTAAAATTTACGCAACTAAAATAGGGCGTTTACTATAAGTTGCTCACGATAATACATCCAATACATACAATAATCATAAGTAGTAGTAAATTTAGTTGTGAACATTCAACAACAATATTAAAGGTTATTTTCTTTAAAACCGAGATAGCTACAATTAAATAAAATAATATAAACAAATTTTATTATCGAAAATGACACATGTTCCACATTTTAAACATTTTAAAAAATTATAAACGTTCACTTTTACGAAATTTTTGTAGTAGATTTCTGAAAACCAGACCGACAAAAACTGGTTAACACAAATGAAAAAAAAAATGTGGGTCATAGATTTCCTATTTTTGAGAATTACTAGGTACTATGTTCCTGAATTTTTCAAAAACTTATGATTGCATATTCGACAAATAATTAATAAATTAACATTCTAAATTAATTATATTTGGTTGTGTTTATTATAATATTTATTATGCGTTTAATAAAATGTGTTTTTGATACTAAATGTTGTCTTGTTATAATAATCAATCTGAACAAGCGAATAAGTTATCAAAAAGTCCCGACCATTTGTTTAATTAATATTTGTAAGTAAAATTATTGACAAAAATATTAAATTACTACAAGCCAAAGAGATAGACATAAAAAAGTTTAATAATAAATAATATAATAATTGCTCTATGTTAAATGTAGGTTGTTCTACTTAAATTAATAGGATATTTGGCTTTGACTAAAACTAAAGGCTTATTTAAAAGTAAAAAGTAGATGGATACTAGAAGACAATGGGAATTCGACGTGTCAGCGACCTTAGAGGAAATCTTCTGGCCAGAAGGTATTCGCGTTTGATTATCGTGACTTTCTAATATCCCCTACATACTTTTTGCTCCTGAATAAGCTACTTGCATTAGTGGCGAAACGTCGATTTAGTAGATTTTGTATTTTGTTGTGCTCCTATTTTACTGAACTTTATATTTAATTTGTTTCTGTATTGTCTTATTATGTGTTACACTACTACAACACGGTCCAATATCCGGTCTTTCAATTTAATGTTCTTTAATTTTTGATATTGAAAACTCAACCTTCCATATCCAAATTCTATACTACATAAATGTCGCTGATAACGACACAACCTTATCTATTCTTAGATAGGTGCGACAGTTTTTATGCGAATTATGGAGATTAAAAATTATTAATAAAAGAAAATTACTTTATTAGTTATGATAATTAAACGATATTTCGAGTATTATCGGGTTTGCGATTTGCCAGCGCACGGCTCAAGAATAACAACTTTGAAATGTAAACTACATATATTATGCAGTCGTGTCGTATATAAATATGCTACAATCGGTGAACTCAGTTAATCGTCCAGTAGTGAATACAGTGCGTAATTTCTTTTGTAATTGAAAGATACTTCAAATCTTAATATTTTAAGGAATCACTTTTTCTAACACTTATTCTAAATTAGAAATATGTCTGGAACTCGGCAATAAAGTAACAGCTACTACGGTAAATTTTTTATCACTTATACTTGTAATTTTTAAGAAATCTTCTATTGTACTTAGCAATCTCTAATGTGTTTAGAAAAGAATAAAAACAGTGACATAGATAGATACAGAGGTGAAATTTGTATCAAATATTAGTATAAATTTACATATTTCATCTAAACTGTTTTTGTGTTTTCTATGTGCAGGCGCCAATAGCACAATATTCCTTTTAATATCTATTATGAATGGGGTACCCTCTACCCATAAAATGTAAAAGAGAATTAGTTAGGTGCATTAAATGAATAGACAATATCAATTGTAGGAAAGTTTTATTTATAAATTATAAAACGAACAAAGATACCATTCCTAATAAACAGGCTTTTATATGCCGGGCTTGTAAATAATTTACAGAATTGTATTTACTTTTGTACTGCTACAGTGGTAAACAATACAAAGTTGATATATTAATAATATAATAATCCATCCTCCTCAATACTTATGAAATACTTATCATCATGTAATGCCGTATCAAAATCGAAAAACGTTCAATCGTTGCAACGGTAAAAACAACCGATTTATAGAAGCGAGAATCCAGTAAGTGTTAGGGTCCAATTGTTTTATTGGACCTAGCTGCTGGAGAAATACTACTAGTGTAAGGGTTTTTCACCATAAACGAGTGAGTTTATTTTAATACATATATTGTAATAAAGAAATACAAATAAAACATAAATTCCAGTTCTTTGTACATGAAAGACACAAAATAATAATTCTCATATAATGTATAAGCATATAAAATAATATTTACAAATAACGTCTCTTTCCTGCGTATTAAACGCTATTTGAAAAGTGTACTTTATGTACTTCTTGTATTTAACGAGCTAAAAGGATATATTTATCGGAGCGATTCCTGAACTAGGGAGAAAGTGAATAATCAGTTCAATAGTTTATCACTACCGCGTAAAACACGATACAACTCAAAACTACGTCCAGGAATATCGAATTTCTCGTATACTTATATTTTCATATGCGTCTATTTGCGCCTTTTACTATATGCTCCATCCACTGACCCCTTATAATAGTGACGATTCCACGAACCACGGTTCGTGTGCTGAACGCAATGAATCCAACGAGTACACACTCGTATGCGTATCGCGATCAGCGCAGGCAAGTCCGTGGGCGGCTATACCATTAACAAACCGCGCAAAGTCAAATAGCACGTCATCTCTATAATACGGGTTGGCGCGCGCTTCTTTTCATCGCTACGACGTAGTTTCGAGTTTAGCTCCGAAGCTTAGCATTTTTAGAATTATATCCTATCGGTGGCTCTTGTTTCTATTAATTCGTTATCATGATTTTGCTTATTTATATTATATTATATTACATTAAGCGTGAGATTTAGACATATTAATTTAGCAAAATACTGAATATATAGCAAATCTATGTAAAATAAAAAGAATGCTTGTTTTAAATGTCTGAGTCCTTAACAGTAAGTACGAGTTGGAATCTACTCAATGACGACTTACAGCATTGTCTCGGGAGGTCGGTACTTGTTCATTTGTTGACGGTGAAGTAATATTCTAAACAACGCCATGACATTACATCTACATACAAAGATTATCCAGCAAGATTTGTAGCGATAGTCTTGATTAGCGACAGAGGCTCAGAAAGCCCCCGGGGCAGAAGTATATGAAAACTAGATAAGTAGGAATACTACTACAATGAATGAATCAACCCAAACGATACTAGAACGTGTTCCTACTTGAAAAAATCAGTCTATTTGTTTATTATTTACCTCACTTATTAAGATTTTCTACATCGGAGTTCGTAAAGCTTGCCTATTAGAGGAGGAATCTTACCAATATGTTTGACCATACTGCTGGTAATCGAGATTCAGGAAGAGTAATTTTACCATTCACCATTTTTGTACTGCGTATGAGAGTATCTTTACCCCTTAAAAACTATGTTTCTAGAAAACGACATTGACGACATTGATATTTTACTAATGCCAAAGCATTGTAAATAACATAGTAAGATAATAATTTCACACGTTTATTTATTAAAGAACTAGCAAAAAATAATGTATTGTACCTATTTTGTTATCATGGTTATAGAGCACGCTAGGCACAGTAGTTTATTAAAATGGATATAATACATACACATATTATTCGTTTTGGTTGTACATATATGAAGGTCATAAATCTGACACGTTTGCTTTGCAACTAGTAAAATAACACAGAGGTTTTAGAATTATTTGTTGAGTATCAGTTTATCAAAATAAGGAATAAACTTATAACACTTTTTCTAACTTTATATTTATATAAATACAGTGAAACCTGTATAAAACGACCATCCTCCGCTCCAAACAACGGTCGCTTCAGGTGGTCGCAGTAGACAGCACTTTCCAAATGCATATACAGTACATATTATTATTAATAACGAAAATTAAATTAATAATAATATTAACGCACGCGGTCTGATTCACTGCATCGAGCTTACAGTGGTATTACCCAGTCCGGTGAATACCCTAATATATTCGTTTTACATATGTATGTATGCACATAGATGATGCGGTCATTTTATACTAGTCATGGTCGCGTTAGAAATGGGTCGTTTTATTACATAGGTACGTATATGATGCGGTCGTTTAAAGTGGTGACAGTTACGTTAGAAAGGGGTCGTTTTAGAAAGGTGTTGCATACATTACGTATACGATACTAAAAACTATTCCAGCAAAATATGGTCGTTCGAACAGGTGGTCGCCTGAAACACTGGTCACATTGTACAGGTTTCACTGTATAATATAAATAAATATAATTGGAAATAATAAACTAGAGTCGGCAAAGAGGGGCAAGTTTCAGTGCAGTATGGAGAACAACGTATCAAGGCGAGCATTCAGTAACGTTGACGTACTCGAATAATTTATGTTCGTGACTTTCATGAGTGACTATAGGCGATACGGACTCATGAATGTTTACACATAAAATAAGCTTCCATGAAATCACAAACTGGATCGCATCTATTAAATATTTGAATCACTAAGTAATGTTTTCACACTTGTTTTAGTCAAACGAGTCCGGCGAGTTCCGGCAGAATAAATATTCTTTAATGATGAAAACGAGAGTTTCGCATTGAGTGATGTTATATTTGTAAATTTCAAGTAATCCTTACGACAACTTAATGGATCTTTCGACGCATCTTCATAAAATTTCCTTAGTATGGCAAAATCTGAATCCTTGTCAATAACACTTTTAAATAACACATAACCACAATTTTTTATCTCTCAATTCTGCTTTAATTCTACTTTCAATATAGTCACAAGCAGATGGCATAACTCATCGATGTCCGACTTGATAATGTATGATCAGAATACTGCTGAAATACATGCTTCTTGGTCTAGTAAAGTAGACTATAGATTATATAGAATAAAACAAATAGCTATATCAAATGCTAATTGTTCGCTATATCGTTTGCAATGGCTTGCAGAACAGTGTTTTATACTGTTTAGGTGGCGTTCTTGTAAGTTTTTCAGCGGAGAATTTCTATTTTCTAAATAAAGGCTTTGCTTTAAAGCGAATTTGTTTTCGTTAAGATGAGTACTGCATTCATAGATTTATTCGGAGTAATTAAATTTACTCTTAAATAAAGTTTATTTACTAACGACACATTCCTTATTGGAGAATTCGCATTTAATTTGCAAAAATTTGTACATAAATAAATTGCATATGCGAGGACTTCGCTTTCGACCATGGATCTTTACATGAAAAGGCGATATATGCTCGCGAGTGTAAATGTATGTGAGGGTATCGTTCAACTCCAATGACTTAACTTTCTGTTTAATTGTTTAATGGCACCATAATTACAATAATAATGTTAGTGAGCGTGCCACAAATTTATACACGAGCGGTGAATGAGCATTCTCCGTAACATACATACATATAGCGCACGCATATACATATATACTATTTATTTATACATACATTTTGTTTTTCTATTTACAAATATATGGAATGGCTTGTATCTAATACCATTCGGTATTTTCTGAACTTAAAGCTGAATAATTACTTGGAAGTATGATTGTAATAGTAAACATTTTATATATTGCGACAATTAAATCAATATGTATTACAAAAACGTTATGCATGTTATTATAGATGAGAGAGAGGTTGATTTAAATCAATTATATTACTAATATTTATTATATTTTTGGAAAAAAACGAAAAGACATATTACCGACTCGGCAACTGTAAAGTACCAGATTTTCTACCACTATCTGCATTTTCACAATATGGCAAGATAATAACAGCCCAAATGTGTAAGAAAGGTAATGCAGCTATGATAGAAAATAACAGTTCTGTTAATAGGTATTAAAAAAACCTCAAACATCTTGCCGACACAGTTTTTGGTATTTTGCTTTGGTATTTGCACGTGTTGCTAACCTTATTTTCGATAACTAGATAATTAAGCCCAACCCAGGATAGTATGACACAAGCTATTGCGGATTACATGATCTACAGCAACCCCGTTAGTTCTTTTTGATTTCATAAACTGTGCGTTGGTTACATATGCAAAATGTCTATAGTGTGTTAATTATTTGTCCAACTACAGGCACTAAAGTGCACACTGATTGCTAATGAATCCTCTAAAACCAACTAGCAATTAAAGAATATGGGATCCGTTGTTAACAACGAAATTTTTGTTGTGTCAACGGCATCCCCACAACGACAAATAAAATTTTTAGGAGCACAAAGTTTTGTACCGCAATCCGAAAGTTTAAATAAATCAAAATATATTTGCGCCAAAATAGTAGGTTTGTATTGTTTTGTGCTGCAAACCGCAAACTTTCTGCTGCTTCCGTTTTCTAAAATACTACATATACGGAAATGTCGCATATCACAAGTAACAATCGAAACAGATTTTGCAGTAGCCTAAAATTGTGCTACTACTGCTGAGTTTATGAAGATTATTATGAAATCGGACGTTAGCTATTTTGCATGTTATAAGGTGTTCCGTTAAATAAAACACAACTTTAGTTAGTTATTTGTTTACTGGCCACTCTACATATAGTTCTGTATAATTTTAGTTTATATTTCTATAGGTCATGTATGTATGTAGGTAATGCAGTAATTATAGTTCGAAGTAAATTTCACATTGTGACCATAATAGGAAATCCATACACCCCGGACTCTACATGACGTTTGATGTAAAAATTAGTACATAAATTCAACTTATTCCTGTATTTCAGAAATTCCTCTTTTTAGTTTAATTACACATACATAAATTTCTTCAGAATCAATGATATTTCTCTATGACAAAACTAATGAATGTATAAATTGATATGTTTACAAATTCACGGAGATAAAACGCATAATTATCACAGAAGTATTGGTTTTTTCCCATTTAGTTATTCTTACCAACAAATACTGTACAAACTCAAAATTCAGCCTCCCCCAAAATAATAATATCAGTGTTATTATAGTCTACTAAGCATAATAAGAAATAGGTTACAAACGCCTAGTTTCCATCAACAGTTTATTTCTGTATCGCAATACATTCCGCAGAATGTATTTTATTTAGTTTAATAAAAAACACATACATAATTAAATGTTCTTTAATAAAAGCAAACATATTTTGAAATAGCTAAGGCCTAATTTCCTAATAATGTTGTAAATGCTCAGTTAATGGTCGCATTAATTTCAATCTTTATTATAAAACTTCATTTTTAATTAATGATAACTAAAATTGTTCGTGTGGCAATGCATCATTCACTTTTATTGAATATTTTCAAAATTTGGATATCAGGTCAAGATATCTAGAAATATTTTTTTAAATATCTGGTGTTATTCAAATATACTTTGAACACCCAAATATTTTGAAAAACGTATGAATTAAAAAAAATCAAACAAAGGTTTGTTGGTTTTAAGAAAGTTATGATTATACCTGTAACGTAGAGGTTATTATGGAACTTGTACTCCAGTTGTTTCCTTCAAATGGAACGCCCTGTAAATTTTTATTTTCTTACAATCCTTTTTTGGCCAACCCATAGATACAACCACAGCTAGTGCATGATGAAAAACTTGGGAGACTATTGAATCCACCGAAGATGGCAACTTGGCAAGCATTCTAGAATTTTTTTTACTGTTTTTTGGAAAATCGAAACACGAAGACTTCCTCCCCCTCTCCCCCTCGCCCCTCCCATCTTATAGAATGTTATAACATTTTGGGTTGAAACGTATTCTTAAAAGTATTCTCTTTGTACTTGCGTCTAAATTTCATGCTAAAGAACTTGGCGCAGTGAACAATGAGTACGGGTAACCACTTTCGTTAAGAGATTTCAAGTATGGAAAAGAGGTACTAAGGCGAATAGAATCCTAATATGCTGGCTGAGTATTGTTTGACCATCAACAGACTTGCTTCACAAGCGATATATTATAGAATATTTTTGTTACTTTCTAGGTAAATCAAAATGTTTGAATGTTGAATGTTTGAAATTATAAGTGTCTTCTCCTCTGAAATATTACGCAATGGGCAAAACCGATATCATATTTGAATTGAGGACAAAAAGTACCATCAGAAACATATATATTTCTTTGTCAGGTAAAGAAAATGTTCTTCAGTATTCCTCAGTGTAATCGACAAAGCCATACGGTTCGGGCTACTACACATAACAACATTGTTTTCTATTAAATCCTACTTTTGTTCCACTTAAAAGTTAAAACTATTGTTATTTTATTAAAACGCAAGTTTTCCTAAGTAAACCCTACTATGACAAGTTTTTAAAATTAAAAAGCAGTTACAATCTTAACTTTATAAGCAAATTACATGGTATCAAACTTATGGATACCAGCATTTTGTTTTCTCCAAAGGTTTTGTAAAATGGATTTTGCTAAATTTTACTTTAAACAGTTTGAATGTCTTCATTGGCCTAATAAATTCATTTAAGTATATGTGCTATCTTGTGGGTGTTTACTGCTATTTAATAAGCTTTAACGGTTGCATTATTTTTTTATCTTCACAAAACTAACAAAATATCGTGGATAGACAGCTGAATCAGACCCGAAATGCAAAGTTATATACATACATTAAATGTATAGGTATGCTGCTAAAATTCAGCTGCTCCTTCTTAATTTTTTTTAACGATTTTTCTATATTATTACTCAGAATAAGAACAGTATACAGCAGCTTGGAAAAGGTAATGATAAAGTTGATTCCCCTAATTTACAATTCATTGTTTGAAAATATTAGTTTGCACGTTCCCTGTCCAATGACCCATATATGACTCACACCTTGCGATGTTTATAAATCCTGTGATGCGTATTTGATTCACACTTGCAGCTATTTTCCTATTAATGTTAAAAATGGACTTACCGCATTTATATGGCAAAATTGCTTGGGAATCTGCACTACAACCTCAAAATTTACGTCAACGGCACCCCCAGAAAGAAACGCAAATATCTCGAGAACGGAAGCAGCATAAAATTTTCAGTTTGCCGCACAAAACTAACACAAAGCTTTGTGCTATCTAAAATTTGAGTTTGTACCGTTGACATGTGCACCAGTCAATATAGGGCTGTATAGATTGCCATAATTTTAGTTTATGCTCCTATAGACCGTCTATATCATGCAGTAATTATGTTTGAAGAAAATTTCATTTTATGATTACATTAAAAAATTCGTCCAATTCAATCTGTTTCTAAGAAATTCCTGTTTTTAAGTCCATATATGTATGTACATAAGTTTCTTTCGTTACCGAAACAAATATATTTATTTATAATGAATATGATCTATGTACTTATAAGTTTCTGTTTACATATTTTCGGCAACCGCAAACGCATAATCATCAAAAAAGGTTTAGGTTTTTCTAGATGTGGGTACGGTGTTTTACAAACGTTTTTCATATACAGATAGTTCTTTTTAACCACAAAGAGTGTAAAAAGACAGCTGCATATCAAGATTAACACTTCACCTCACACTTTAGCATCTAACATCGCAAAAGAACAATGCAAGCTTTATAGCTTTTTAAACATAACAAACAGGTCACAAACGCCTAATTATATATTTATTTGTTTAGTATTAAATTTTCTATAGTAAAGCAAACATATTTTTAAATATCTAAGGCCTGATTTTATAATAATGTTTTAAATGCACAATTAATGATGATGGCATTAACTTTTGTTTGCAGAATTTTATTTTTGTTTAATAGTATTGTTGACTGTAATTGTTGACTATCACGTCAAGTTTTTAAATTGTTGAATTTTTTAATTATACAGAGTCATTCAAATGTAACGGAACATCTAAATATTTCTGAAAGCCTGTGATTAAAGCTACGACTTGCTTGTATTCAACTTGTTTTCTTCGAATGGAACACTCTGTGTAGTTTATATTTTTACAATTTTTTTAAGACTTTAAAATGCCTGTGTACAGTGTGTCCCAAAATGTCCGCAAAAGCTTTGTAAGTTCTGTATTATAGTCGTAATAAAAAGGCGTTTCAAATATAAGTTGCTCCAAGTTACAAGATCTACTTTGCAAAATGAAGAGATTTAGAAAATTTTATACAGCCTGGTCATTATATCATTACTTCTTTTTATCTCTTATGGCAGCCAACTTTAATTCGCTTCCAATCGAAAAATGTCATAAGAGAAAGTTGCTCAGAATTACGAAATACTGCCGTATGCAAAATTTCAATTCGATATTTAATGAGATTATGGCGCAAGAATCAAGTCGCAATGTAGAATCTAAACCAAAGGTGATGACCATAAGTGTCATAAGTCAGCCAGAAATAAATACGACAATTTAAATTGCGGTACCCTGGTAAGAATCTACATTATTGGACGATAGCTCGTATCGTACAAAATTTTAAAGAAACTGGAAGTGTAGTAAATAAGTTTAAGAAGAACCACAGGCGATGAAAATGCGGAGTTGGAAATCATCTGCGGATTACCGAAAATTGCTAACTAAATATGAAGAAATATGAAGTCGTATAAACCTTGCAACAACATGACCATAAAAGTCGTTTCAATTTTTATATGGGGATACAAGGTGAAATGGAAGGTAATGCAACTTTTATCGGAATATTTTATTCTCTGTTGAAACGACTTTCCACACAATGGTATGGTTTCAACGCAAAATTGTCGATACTGGGCAAATCATAATCCACATTTCACAGTCAACAATAGTAACCAGTACTATGAAAAAGTGCGGAATTCTAGACACGCGATTAGTTGGACCTAGATCGCATGGATGCAACTCAGTACCTTCAGTTGTTGCAGCATGTACTGGAACCGATTGTAGATGACTTCACGCTTCACATTTGTCGTAATATGCACTTCCAACATGATGAGGCACCGTGCTACTCTTCGGCTGGCATTCGAGAATGGTTGGAAGTGAATTTCGGAGCCAACAAAATATTCAGTAGGACATCCGAAGTTCAGTGGCCGCCCAGATCTCCAGATTTGACACAGGTGGATTTCTTCTTTTGGGCTACCTGAAAAATCAGATCTATAGCCATCGGCCGTTCTGAGACCTCAATCACTGAAAGCTTGTCATCCTGGAGTACGCAAACGGGATAGGGGCCAATATGCTGTACAGTATTATGGACGAATTCAATCATCGGACCGTGACATGTATGGCAAATGAAGGAAGTTGCGTGCAGTCATTGTTTTTTCTTATATTTTTGTTTTGATTATTTTCATTTTAAGCGTTAGTCTACAATGTATTATTGTTTACTATTTTGCGTATGTGGTTGGTTTTTAATATTATCACACATTGTTTTTAATTTATCTAATTATTTAAGCTGTCTTATAATATTTCCTGTGATTTTTTCTCTACAAAATAAAAGTTTTAGTATTTCCTACGTAAATAAATACTTTTTTATCCTAATAACTATTAGGATAAAAAGAGGGCATGCTGTACCAAATTTTCGAAATCTGCATCCAGTAGTGTATCGTGTTCGTTCGTCCACTCGAAGCAAATTAAAGGTGGCTGCCAGAAAAGGAGAAAAGAAGTAACGATATAATGTCCAGTCTGTATAAAATTTTCGAAATCTCTTCAGCTCACAAAGTAGATCATGTAAATTGGAGCAACTTTTAATTGAAACATGTTTTTTTCGCCTATAATATAGAACTTACAAGGCTGTTGCGAATATTTTGGGCCACCGCGATAGATAAATAATACCTGGGAAAAATAAATATTTTATGATCGAAGCTATTCCAAATGGCCCATTCTAAATCGCTTAGAATTGCTTCAAATTTCTCCCTTTGTATGCGGCAGTATTTTGTAATTCTGAGCAACTTTCTCTTACGCCATTTTTCGTTTGGAAGTGAATTAAGGCTGGCTGCCATAAGAGATGGAAAAGAATAACGATATAATGACTAAGCTGTATAAAATTTTCGAAATCTCTTTATTTCACAAAGTAGTCCAATGTAAATAATAACTTTCATTTGAAACACTCTTTATTACGACTGTAATACAGGACTTACAAGGCTGTTGCGGACATTTTGAGAAACAATATACAATTAAATTTATATCTCTTTATTCATTAGATATTTACTTTATTTTTAACAGCTGATTTGCTCCGACAAACTTATTTTTCTTTGGATCAATATTCAGGTCCAATCTTGACTTGACCAAAATTGAACACAAAAAATGTTTGCGAAGTTAAATAGGGTGTCCTGACAGTTGATTCAAAGTTTTAAAAATAAATTCGATAAGAATTTCAATAAATGAATTAACAAAAATTTCCTGATATAATTCATGCTAAAAATGGCAGAATGAGTTTTTATAGAACTCTATTCATGTGCTGCAACAAGAAATTGAAGTAATTCTTAGTGATTGAGAATAGGCCACTTGGAATAGCTTTAAGTGTGAGAGACAAGCCTTTAGCAAATAATAATTCTGAAAATTATATGGGGAATTGATACTGAACTGCTTAGCAAGCCACTAAATTTTGAACTGGTATTGAGCTCATTCAATACAAAAGCAAAATAAAGCTGAAGACTTTCTAAATATGGCCCACAACCCTGTACATATCAATGGCACCCCCACAATGACAAAATAAAATTTTATATAGCACAAAGTTTTGTGCCGCAAATCGGAAGTTTTCTGCTGCTTCAGTTCTCGAGATACTCGTGTTTCTTTTGGGGGTGCCGTTGACATGTCAGCACCCCTACCAACAAAATCGAAATCTGTTAGCGCCAAAATGTTGCTGTAGGTTTGTAGAGTTTTGTGCTGTAAACGGAGAGTTTTGTGCTGCTTCCGTTTTCGAGATATTTAATTTTTTTTCTAAAATACTATATCTATGCGAATTTTCCACATCGCAAGTAACAACCGAAAACGGATTTGGTTATAGGCCAACGTTTTGTGCTACAGCCATAGAGTTTTGTGCCGTTGAAATCGAATTCTGTGCTACCCCTGTTTTCCCGCAAAAAATTTTTGAATTTTGGCATGTTTACGGCACTCCATACCCTATATCTGCGAAAGTACGTATACTAGCGGATTCTGCAATACGCCAAAGTTTTGTGCTACTGTCACAGATTTTTGCGCCGTTGAGAGCGAATTTTGTGCTGCCCCCGTTATTCCCGCAAAAAATTTTTGAAGTTTGCGTCTATGTGTTCTGCATTTTCTTTGACATTTTCGACTTATTTAAGGCGGATTCTTTTTAAATGAACACTTTGTATATATGTTTGTGTATGCTTGTTTTGACCATTTTTTTTAAACTTAACCGATTTGGGAAATTTTAATTTTAATAAATTGAATTAAATAAGATACAGAAACGAATTTTTATTTTTTAAATATGAATTGCATATAGGCAAATTAGTTTTATTTCGTATTGCTATCTGATGTTATGGGCCATATTTAGAAAGTCTTCAACTTCACTTTGTTAGTATATTGAGACCATTTGTCGGTCCAAAGTTTAGTGATTGGCTAAGCAGTTTACTGTCAAATCCATGTAGCTTTCGGGTTTCTTATTTGCTAAGTATTTGTGTGTCACACTTAAAGCTATTCCAAATGGCCCATTCTAAATCGCTTAGAATTGCTTCAAATTTCTCCCGACGCCTACGCTGTTCTACAAGATGCCACCAGTCAGTTTTGTATTTCATATTTTCCATTTTGCAACTGCAAGTATAGCCTTTGTTTCAAAACAACGGTTATAATACGACCGTTAGTAATTCAATGTTCTGAAACGCCGCCGCAATTATCGGTGATCGCCGGCACTATTGTTGGAGACGCCGGTTTCACACTTTTAAAACGTATTTCATACTCAAAATGATATTTTCATTTTAAAATTTTGAAACGCTTAAATACATAAGTGTGTAGGTACATACATTATATACCCATTGCTTCTAAGTTACATTAAAATTATAACTGTCAAAATAATTTAATTCGTAGTAAATTTAAGTAAAAATATATTATGTTTTCTAACAGAAAATTTGACGATTTTCCTCTACTGAAAAGTTTGTATCCTGAAAACTAGACATTTGTTTCTTTAATGGATCAGTTGAATACGACCCTTAGTAAAAGCAGCGGCACTCGACTTTTTGAAACGCCACGCCGCGCCGTCGCAATTGTCGGCGATCGCCGCCACTATTGGCGGTTTTTGTCGGCTGTCGTATATGTCCGTATTACTTTAAACACAGATAAGTAAAAAACCGCCTAGCTTTAGACACAGAATTATAATTTGGACCAATCACATCAATCTTAGATACGAACAGAATTATTTAAAAAGATGGGACCCCCTATACCTATGACCTTTGATGTAAATAATGGTACCTAATAAATTCAATCTGTCTAAGAAAAATGTATTCCTTTTTTTTGAAGTCCACATACATACATAAGTTTCTTTCATTACCCCAACAAATATATTTCTGTATAACCAAACTAATCTGTATAACGTATAAATTGATGTATACATATTCTCGGCAACGAACAGCAAAATCAGCAAAAACGAGCATGTTTTTCACATGTGTTCTTCTTACCGACAAAGACAAAAAAACTAGACAGGTGCATATCAAGTTTAAAATTCAGTATCTAACATCCCAAAAGAACAAGGCAAGCCTAGTTTTTTTTTTATAGAATAGCAAATAGGTTACAAAGGCCTATTTCCATTAAGAGGATTTATTTTTGTTTTATGAAATATATTTTGCTTAGTTTTATTATAATTACATACCTGATTAAATATTCAATTTTTAATTTTTGTTTAATAGCAATTAAAAATGTTAATGTGACCTGAAATCAGGTTTTATTATAAAATCTGTCCTTCTGAAAATATTTTCAAAATGTGAGTAGCACATCAAGTTTTTGAATTATTCTAGTCTTTTAATACATATATACATGATCATTCAAATGTATCGGGCCACCTATAAGTTTTTTTGAAGACATCAATTAAAAACATTCAAACAAAGATTTGTTTGTTTCTATTCATTTATATCTAATATAGATGGCGTTTGTATTATTATGAAACTTATTCAACTTGTTTTCTTCGAACAGAACATCTCTCTAGTTTTTATATATTTACAATCCTTCCTGAGATTTCAGAATGGCTATGTTGAATGGTTTCGAAACTTCATAAAGCATCCAAATTATCGATTCAAAGTTTGAAAATTAAGTTCGACAAAAATCTGAATAAAAGAATTCACAAAGCTTTCCTAACATGATTCTAAATATGGCAGAGGGAATTTTTTATAGAACTCCAGATGTGTGTAACAAGATCTAGAATTTGAAGCATTTCTAAGTGATTTAGAATGGGCCACTTAGAATAAATTTAAGTGTGACGCACAAGCCCTTAGCAAATAAGAAAATTGCATGGATTTTACAGTAAACTGCTTAGCCAATCACTAACCTTTGGACCGACAAATGGTCTCAATATATGTATGTAATAACAAAGTGAAGTTGAAGACTTTCTAAATATGGCCCACAACATCAGCTATTATCACCTCAACATACCGAAACCAGAGTTGATAGATGTTGTTGCTATTATCAGCAATACGAAATAAAACTAATTTGCCTATATGCAATTCATATTTAAAAAATAAAAATTCGTTTCTGTATCTTATTTAATTCAATTTATTTAAATTAAAATTTCCCAAATCGGTTAAGTTTAAAAAAAATGGTCAAAACAAGCATACACAAACATATATACAAAGTGTTCATTTAAAAAGAATCCGCCTTAAATAAGTCGAAAATGTCAAAGAATATGGAGAACATATAGGCGCCAACTTCAAAAATTTTTTGCGGGAAAACGGGGGCAGCACAAAATTCGCTCTCAACGGCGCAAAACTCTGTGACAGTAGCACAAAACTTTGGCGTATTGCAGAATCCGCTAGTGTACGTACTTTCGCAGATATAGGGTATGGAGTGCCGTAAACATGCCAAATTCAACAATTTTTTGCGGAAAGTATTTTAGAAAAAAAAATATCTCGAAAACGGAACCAGCACAAAACTCTTCGTGTACAGCACAAATCTCTACAAACTTACAGCAACATTTTGGCGTTAACAGATTTTGATTTTGTTGGTAGGGTTGCTGGCATGTCAACGGCACCCCCAAAAAGAAACGCGAATATCTCGAGAACGGAAGCAGCACAAAACTTCCGGTTTGCGGCACAAAACTAGCATAAAACTTTTGCCATATTAGATTTTTAATTTTCGACCGTCGGGATACTGGCATGTCAAGGGCTCCCCCAAACAGAAATGCAAATATCTCGAGAACGGAAGCAGCACAAAACTTCCGGTTTGCGGAACAAAACGGTACAAAACTAGCACAAGACTTTGTGCTATACAAAATTTTAATTTGTCGTTGTGGGGATACCGTTGACATGCACATCCCACAACCTCATGTAGCTAGTTATTATCACATCAATATCGATTTAATTTGCTACAGTTTTACAGAATCCAGATATGATAGAAGAAAATTGTTGTTGTTGTTATTATCAGCAATATGAAACAACAAATTTTTACATAATTTACAAAAAAAAAATCGTTTCTCTATTATTTAATTCAAATGATTTAAATTAAAATTTCGCCAGTTGATTAAGTTTGTTAAAAAAATGATCAAAAACAAACGTGGATACAAAAATGTGTTGTGTTCATATAAAAGTGATTCGTCTTAAATAATACGAAAAAAAGCCAGACCGAAACTTTAAAATTTTTTATGAGAAACCGGGAGTAACACAAAAGTCTGGCTACAGCACAAAACTTTGGCGTATCCCAAAATCTGCTATCGTACGTATGTACTTTAGCCGATATTGGGTGCCCTAGACATTCCAAATTTATTCAATTCCTGGGAAAACGGGGCCAGCGCAAAATACACTCTCAGCGATACAAAACTCTGTAGCTGTAGCACAAAACTTTGGACTATTACCAAATCCGTTTTCGGTTATTACTTGCGATATGCACAATTTTCATATTATTTCATATATCATTTCATATATCAATTTTTTTTAGGAAAAAAAACTTAGTATCTCAAAAACGAAAACAGCGCAAAACTTGCGGTACGATGTACAAAACACTACAAACCTACTGCAACATTTTGTCGCTAATATATTTAGATTTTGTTGATAGGGGTGCCGGCACGTCCACAACACCCCCAAAAATGCAAATATTTCAAAAACAAAAGCAGGACAACATGGGATAGCCCCGTATATTTTTTCAATACTGTAAGTAGTACTAGTAGTCTTCTGTAGTGTAAATCTCCAACAGAACAAAACAGAAATGAAATAAAATCCAATTTATTCCAAAATACAATTGATTATGTCTTCGTAAAAGTTACTTTGTTCTTAGATATTTTTGTTGATAGGACTATTATAAAATAAACTAAATGGAAATACTATTCCTGCTAATGAAACCTACATATCGTATGAAAATATATCAAAGATTGTTTCTAAAAGTAAGTAAGTCTATGAATTTCGAATACCTTTCATAGCGTTTTTCAAATCCGTCTTGCTTTTTTAAACATGTAGTATATGTATGTATATATTAATAGAAAATAAAATTATATTGAGGTCAAAAATAAAAAATTCCAGGAATATAAGTATGCAGGTGTTTTTCAATACACACTGCAGAGCGTGGGAATTGTATATTTGTTTACTTTACATGAGATAAACAACCAATAGAATCTTCGCCCGCCTAAACTAGGAACTGGTAGGGGTAAACTTTGTTAAGATTTGCACATTTACAGCTATATTTCGGAATACGTAGGATGGGCATGCATAGTTATTTAGATTAATTTTCTTAAGTGTTGCATTTATTGAATAAGTTTGAGATAAAATAGATTGTAAGACATACATGAATTAAGAATTAAATTCTTCCGGACTTTATACTTCAAAATTTTATAGAATGTAATTATTATTAGTGGCATACGTTGATAAAATTCAAGACTTGGCTTGCACCGAACATGCAAGAATCGATTTCTTCCGAAGTTTGCATGTTTCTAAAATAGGTGAGTAGCATCACTATTGTGCTTCGACTCATTATGTTTTTTTTTAATTTTATCTTGAATATTTAAAAAATCCCGACTACAAATTAAATACTTAGTTGTTATTGTTGTAAAATGGCGACCACGCTTATTTACGCTTGTAATCACAAAATGGATTCCATTTTTAGATGACAATTTTCTTATTGAAAACGTGAAACAATTTTAATTTAATTTTGATACTATATTGTAGGGTGGAAACCGATTTGCAACTGTGATGTAATTTTACTAGTATATACTTGTATGTCGGTAAATATATTTCCCACCATTGGATGTTATTATAACGGTTTGAATTGCTTGTTTTTTCTTGTTTGGTTTAGATAAACTTGACGTCCTTTTGGTTCAACGTTACTGCCGATATTGCGGCTTTATGAATTTTTTTCCAAGATTTTTATCAAATATGGTAAGTAATACATTTTTTTTTAATTTAATGTTTATCTTAGCTTTATTTAAACGTCAATTGCTAAAAAAATACAACTAAAGGCTTTAGAGATATCTACAATTTATGTATTGTTTCACTATTGTTACATACGCAGTATGGTGTTTAGATTGAAGCTTTGTTAGGAATTATTTAACGATATTAATCTGTTGTGTTCCGTGGTTGAATTTCATGAAATTTCTACAAATCCTAAATCCCGATTAGTTATTCGATTTTTATTATAAAATATTTTTGTTATAAAAAATTATTCTAGGTAATACATGTATTAATTATTTCTTGTTTCTTTAGATACAATACGTTAGACCCACCACCGCACTGATGTCCCTATATTTTCAACGACCACCTGGCCACGATCACGGGAAATCAGGTGAGATAAACCTTTTTTTCAAGTCATTATTTTGTTCAGATATTCAGTATAATTCTTCTTTTCGCTTATTACCTGGTTTTGAAAAGTTGATATTTTAATTTCTTGAATTGCGCTGATGTTTCCTTGCTTTGAGTGAGATACATATGTTTCTTTTGCTGTAATGATAAATTTTTGAAAATAGTTCAAGTTTTTGAATTTTCTGATTGTTTTATCTAGTAGATTGTATAAAATTAATTTCATGCTGCATTCTTTTTCTTTTTCATTTTTTTTGTCATCAATTCTTAATATGGTTCTTTTTAAATTTGCTTAATATGTTATATAGGGTGGTACAAAATAATGAGACTTTTCTTATATCTCTCTTTGCATGCTTTAGTTTCAATATACAAGGGATTGAATTTGACTTTTTAAAAAGTATATTCATTACTATCTCCAGTGTCTTTTTCAAATTTGCTGTAGCTTTTACACTTATCTAAGCACACTTTCCGTGTTATTTCTAGCAAAATTACGCAAAGGTTCAATAGAAAAAATTGGGGCTGCGCACCGTTCGACTGCTCTTTCTTTACTAGCGAATGGCTGCGTATTCTTAATTGTTTGTCTCGCGTTAGGATTTCTTACAAACATTATTTGTTTTATTTTTACCTAGATACTAGATATCTGTATTTTAATAAAAGTAGCAGATTAATTGAAATATGTCGGTACATTCCTGAGATATTAATAAATATATTTCTTAATAACTTAACTTTGACACCATGTATATTGAACAAAACAGCGTTCAAATAGAAAGACATAGTGAAAGTCCTATTACTTTAGCTCAAAGAATATATGATTGACGTATTGATCTATTGTTTTGTAATAACCTGTATAACAATTATGCGAGTGATGTATGCTTTTTAATAGGGTATCCGTGACTGAATTCGTCTTTAGGTATACTCATCTCCTTTCTTTATTGTAAAAATTGGTACTCGTATTTTTCCTATGTATAAAATGACTTACTTTTCAACGGACTCTTATTTCCTTTAGATCTTCGGGACCAAATGGTCATGCTTTTCAGTTAGGGAGTTGTAAATTAATTGTAATTGTAATAATAAATTGTTTTGGCGTAAAACGAATTCTTTTGGATGTCTTTCGTTTACGTTTAAAAGTTTCTCTCTAATATTTCGTATTTCGACCTATTTGGGATTCTCTTAATAATCTGTGGTGTGTAACTGATAAAATTTCTATAGTCAATTTGTATCACATGTGATGAATTCTTGTAGTTTTTGTATTTTGTTTTGTATTTGATACCTTGGTTAAAACCGTGAAGAAATAATACGTATTGATGCGTTTTCGTTGCACTCTATAATGAGAAATATATTGTATATTTTTTTTACCTTCAGCTGATAACTTTGCCGTAAATTTTTCTCGTTTACTTTCACTATGTGCTTGTAATAATTAGTCGATATAATGATAATGGTAAGATTGTTCTGAATATTTCGACGTTTTCAAACAGACTAACTCTAGGTACCTTGTGAAATCTCAATTGTTGCTTGTAATATTTCTATATATTGTGCATCTTAATCTATCTATTCCCTTACGCACTTATTTTTTAATCTCAAATATATTTCCGCTAGTTCGCCAAATAAAACGACAATTAATTAAAAGTTAGTTTTAGTAGTAAGTGTTTCATGAAATGTACTGCCTCTTATTTTATTCAACTTGTGATGGTAGTCGTTGTGTTAACAGATTTTTTAGTAAAACTACTTTTCCACACATGTATTTTATTAAAAAAAATGCATAATATGATATTTGTCCTGACAGTTTCAACTTCAATTTCCGAAACTTTTTCTTCTGGTCAACTTAACCGAGTATTCATACTCCAAAAATAAATGTTGAAACTCCTGGCTTAGATAAGGAGTAAAATGAGTTTGGTTTTTACATTTGTTTTTGGAGTGTAGATAATCAATTGAGTTTGGATGATCAAAAGAAGATGTCCCAAAAATTGAAGATGAAACTAGCACTACAAATTAATAGGAATTTTTTAAAGTAAAACGTAGACTTGAAATAGTAGTTCTACATTTTGTTAGGAAATCCTTTAATATACCGATTACTAATGAGACCATCAAAAGCAAGTTTAATAAAATAAGAAACATTTAATTTATGTATTATGGGATAAATAGATTTTTAATTAATTGCTGTGTTATTTGATCTACTACTGGAAATACATCCGGGCTTAAAAGATTGTGCATTTTATAACAAAATGCGTTTGTCCGTACTTGTAGTACTTAACAATATGTAGGTTAAGTTTAAAGTTTTGAGGAAAGTTTGCTTCAAGTTCGTTGTTTAACACGAAAACTGTTTTCTCTGTGATGGACAGTGCGCTACTGTGTTGTTGTGCATCATTTTTTTGCTTAATTTCATGCTTATTGTTGATTTGATGGCTTTATCAAAATTCAGTTCTCTGATTTCAGTCTTGGTTGTATGTTCTTACTCGGCAAATCAAAAACAAATTAATTTCTTAATGTTGCTTTTTTTTGAAATTACAATTGACTGACAGTTGATGTAATACCGGCAAATATTTCTGTAAAATTTCCCGTTCTTGTTGCGTCCTGTAGTATGAACGAATTTTTGTTGCTGTTTCTAAGGGGTTGATGTGTAAAATGCTTTCAATAATATTTTTATCTCCGTCTATGTTTCTGTATACAAATCCTTTGTATTCAGCTAGTCACATAAAATGTCAAATGCCTTTGATTTATTGTAATGCAGTATGGTGTGCTTGTGTAATATGTCTCAGCTATTTAGAACGCTCTAAATGCTCTTTCCAATTTTTGTACCTATCTCAGGAAATTTTCATGTGCCTCAAAAGATTCAACGGTGAAGGTTGTCTGCAGTATATCTCGCACTTTTTCATACGTATGAAACTAATTGGTTTTCAATGTAACCTCATTTATATTATATCATCATCACCAAGCTGCAAACTGAATTCGTTTGGATTATATTGAGTCTTTCATTCACATTTAAATGTGGTCCTTCCTGTAGTTTCACTGTAATATTTCATATTTCTGGATTATTTTGGGACTATTCTAGTAATCTATCTAATGTAACAGAAGTTTTCACAGTATCTGTGTTAGAAATATCAACCATGCCACATGTATCAATGTCAGCATTTTGTTTAGATTTTTTCTATTTGATATCATTAGTTAAAACCTTGAAGAAATAGTACGTGTTGTTGTATGCTCATTGAAATATAAAATAGGAAAGCTGTTGTATATTTCTTACCTTGAATTGAAAACTTAACGGTAAACTTCTCTCTTTTATTGCTACTGTGTACCTACTTGTAATAATTATTATTTGATGGTGAACGTTTTCTGAAATTTTCAATTTCTTCAAACAGACTCGCTGTAGGTGCCCTCTTCAGCGTGTTGTATGATGTATAATATGTCTTAGCTATTTTGAATACTTTAAATGCTCTTTTCAATATTTATACCCGTCTCTCGAAATTTGTAGATGATTCAAAAGGTTCAATGTTCAAGGTTGTTTGCAGCATACCTACCAGCATTGTAAAAACTCTATTTACTCATATTTTTTATATGTACAAACCTAATTATTTTTAAACGTACACTCATTTCTATTATATTGTCGTCCCCAAATAGACACTTCAACATATAAATTAAAAATTTCTGCTAAAATGATTGGACAAAATGTTTGACTGCGACTGTATCATGTTTGCAGTTTGAAAAACAAACATCAATAGCAATACGACATATAAAACTAGTTACAGCAAAATACAAAAAGTAAGTATTTATAACATTGGGTTTTGGATAATCTTCTTTTTTGAAATTTTGCACTGTGCACTGAAACTTTACTGTTATTGGTGAATTTCCATTTATTTGAAATATGTTTTGTCTATTTGCATGTGATGTTAAAATTCCGCCATTGTACTTTATCCTTCATCTCAGAAGTGAGATTAGTTTTGATTATCTCATAGATTGTCTTCTATTTCTAACATAGACCCGTATCTATCGTATTATTATTTCTTCAATTCAAAGTGATGCGCAAATACATACATGAAAATGTTTTGCTGCTACATTAGTTGTTACTTACATTTGTTGTTACTTAGTTTCTAAGAACTTGAAAATCTATGGTCTGTTTCTTATGCCAAACTTTTACTCCGTTTTATTACATTATATTTTTTCTAAGGAGAATTCCATGTTTCGTGGCCTGAATGTGATTCATTTCTTAATGTTTGTTTATTTACCTGAATTATCCTTGTATTCGTGCATTTCCACACTTGCTTCGTTACTAAAACAATATTATCGTTAAATTAAATACCTAATTTTGTTACTTTTGTATAAAATTTTGACATATGTTTAAAATTGTCTTTCATTAGCACATTTTTGTATTATGTCTGTTTCTACTCATCTTAACGTTTAAATTTGATTTGGTTTACTTTTATGTTTTTCAATCTTCAGCCTATTAATGTATACAGGGATATTCACGGGAATGGTTCGTTAGAACTTTTCGATGCTTCTGAAATTCTGCTATTCTAAAAACTTGTAGTTAGGAATAGTGTTGTCTAGTTTCATCGGCGAAATTATTTACGCTTTCGTATCACTTCTAGTTTACCGAAAGTTCACGTCAACTGTCTTAATTTAAATAGCATTGTATATTTTTTATGAGTTTTTTAGATCGCTCATGCAATTCTGCATCAAAATTTATTAAGGTACCCAAAATCAGCTGTTTTTGAGTTATTCAATTTTTTCAAAAACAGGGCAACTGCAACGTTATGTTAAAAATTCACTCAGACTTCATAGTTAACATGTTACTATCTGAAATATAGAGCAACAAACGCCTTCTAAATTATGTCTATTTATACAGGGCCATTTCAAGTTCGCATCCATGAAGGTCACATTTTTTGAATTGAACTTTCTATAGAGGGTGATTAGTGAAAATGGCCTATTAAAAGTATGATACAAACGGAACGGAATTTTAAAACAAAATTTTGTAGTTGGATATGGTTGAATATGAACTATCACGTGACAATATTTTTGAATAAATATCACTTCCGGTTAAGTGGGCATCAACTTCGATTTTTTAAATAGCATGCTATAAAATAAATTACAAATTCAGCTTCTTTGGTAAATTTTACACATATTTCATGTATCATACCCTATATCTAAATACCATTCCTTCTGAGTTATTCACAATTAAAGAAAAAAGTGACAGATACCAATCTTACTTTATAGTGATATTACGTCACGTAGGAGCAAGAGAGACGAATGAAATTTTGTATACGCATAGCTGATAGTATGTAGGTACACAACATTTTAAGTTCTTCTCTCTGACGTTATACAGGGTGTTTAAGAACTTAGTTGCTTATAAAGAAGTTCAATCTTCGGAAAGTAGATTTTGTTTAATGGAAAGGCATACATTTTATTAGATATTCTGATTCTACAATAGATTCTCTTTTAATCTGTATTAGGTGTTCCTATACCTAAAATGAAAGATGAATAAGTTATAACGATTTAATTAGTCTCCGTACCTAAAATGCTCAGATATGTCAATTTACTGAAGCACGGGTGCTTAACTCATTTGTTTTACATACTTACTTGCCATTTATTTTCACGTTTGTCGTTTCGTTAATTGTATTTTCATAAATTCTTCCCATTGAATTATGGGAATAAGGGATCCTTTAGGCATATAACACCAGATGCTCTTCGAAGAGCAACAGTTATAGGAAGACGTCTCCTAATATAGAATGCCTCAAGAGAAACGGTTGTCATATCGGGCCATTTAGATAACTTATTTATTTATATTATTATTATTGTTGTTCTTATAATGTTTCTACTGCACCTTTTATATTATCTATTTTATTACTTTAATTTTACATAATTTGTTATTACTAATTATTTAGACCTTTGATGTAAATTTACTTTATAGTGTTTATTCAAATACGGTTTGTTGGGGGTATCTAGGAGAATTCTTAGATAATCTAAATTTTTTACTGCTATTGTTCTTCACCATTGTTTTATAAACATATCGGTTGCTAAAACTTTTTATATCTTAAACATTCTTAGAAATGTTTGCTGATCATTGGTTGTAAATGTTAGAATCTTTTACTAAACGTTCGATACCTTTATTTTACTATTTGATTACATTCACTTTGCATAATAAATAAATTCATGAGTACTTGATGATTTGTTCTATTCTCAATGCTAATCCATTATAAAACCATATTCTGAGAAAAATGTATTGTACCGAAGCGAAAACAATGTTATTACAGGTAAAATAAAAATTGTAAAAAAATACTAAGATTACAATATGTTTGGTAACAAATACAATAATTTTTTGTTGTTGTAAAGTAAATTCACGCATTGTTTACCCTGCTTATTGTACTGGTGCAGATCCATTTCTCTCGGTATATGCAAGAACAACTAACTAAAATGATCGACGTCAAAATAAGTGGCCAGTAACTATGTAAAACAAATGAGCTAAGCACCCTTGCTTCAGTAAATTGACATATCTGAGTATTTTAGGTACGGAGTCTAATTAAAGCGTTATAACTTGTTTACCTTTCATTTTAGATATAGGAACACCTAATACAGATTAAAAGAGAATATTTTGTAGAATCGGAATATCTAATAAAATGTATACCTTTCCATAAAAAAATCTACTTTCCGCAGATTTAACTTATTTATAAGCAACTACGTTCTTAAACACCCTGTATAATGTCACAGAGAAGAACTTAAAATGTTGTGTATCTACACAATATCAGCCGTGCGTATACAAAATTTCATTCGTCTCTCTTACTCCTACGTGACGTAATATCACTATAAAGTAAGATCGGTATCTGTCACTTTTTTCTTTAATTGCGAATAACTCGGAAGGAATGGGATTTAGGTACAGGGTATGATACATGAAGTATGTGTAGAATTTATTATAGAAGCTGTAATTTATTTTATAGCATGCTACTTGAAAAGTCGAAGTTGATGCCCACTTCCGGTTAACCGGAAGTGATATTTATTCAAAAATATTTTCATGTGATAGTTCATATTCAGCCATATCCAACTACAAAATTTTGTTTTAAAATTCCATTCCGTTTGTATAATGCTTTTAATAGGCCATTCTCACCAATCACCCTGTATATTGTTGCATTTTTGAATACATTTAATAATCGTCTATCATTAATTACTTGACATATTAGCTTCGTCTTTTTAATGCATTTAAAATCTTGGTAATCCTTGAATGTCAAAATAATTGATATTATATTTGTACAATAAAACAAAGTTTATATCTGTCAGGCAGTATGGCAAATTAAATACATTACAGAAAAGAAACATCTTAGATTTATTTTCCATTCATGAAGAATGTATTAGAATTGTGATTAGTATATGTTGCGCACTTAACAACAGTTATCCAAATTTTTGCAAAGTGACTTAAAAAAATATAACAAAAACTCGAACAAGAAATATAAGAAATAAACAAAAAAGCCTTGCAAAGGACTAAGGGTCGGTCTTTCCAACATTGATTAAGTAGCCGGTTAGCTTAAACAATGGTTAAGATACACTCTTACCGGTATCTTAGGAGGCCCGACTACCTTTTGACAGCTTGCGATGTTGCCACAGTTAAATTTCTTCATAATATTATTATGTTTTTATAATTTATTTAAAATGTATTTTAAAATTGGACTTCATACACACATGTGTAGACGTATTTTAAATGCTCATAGAAAATTTCAGTAATTAGATCGAAAAATTAATGGAGTAATCTCGATTCCTGTATCAAGGTAAACGGGAAAAGAGATAGTGAAGTTAATATCGAATATTAAAGGACAAAATTGTATATATAGATATAAAATATTTGTAGAAATATGTGTATGAAGCCCAATTTTCAAATTATATTGAAATAAAATCAAGCAAACGATTTATAGAATTATATAGATATGGCACCGCTGTAAAATAATCAGCTAGTAGACGGCCCTCTTAATCATTGTTTAAGCTAACCGGCTACTTAATCGAGGTTGGAAAGGCCGACCCTAAGTTCAATATGATCAGATCATGATGACGACCACATAAAAAGCAATTAACTTACTCCTTTCCAAAGCTTTTTTATTTAACATTCTTTTTTAGGTTTTTGTATTGATATTTTTCAGTTCATTTGGCGTAAATGTGGATACCTGTCGTTATACATTCGAAATTATATTTATATTTATATTTCATATAATGTCATAATTCTTTGTTTATAGTTATTTTCCTTTTTTAAATATTTTTCACATCAAAATTATGTCCTGTATTTTAGTACTTAATCAAGGCAGCATCAGCACTTACGTTATGTGAAAATAATGTATTTGTGGTTATCAAGTCGTTTCTTTAAATATTGTTTAGTTCGAGCGAATATAGCGTTTACTAGTCTTTGCAGTCTACTGTATGTGTACACGACATTACTTTGCTTATCTTTTTTAATAGTTGGTTTTTAAATCAGTAGACCAGTTTCATTGCTATTATGTGTAAATGTTATATTAGTTTCTTATTTATTAAATTCTCATTTTATTTTTTCGTTTACGTTATTACGTTTGTACGATACGCAGGATAAGCCATAAAGTTTGCAACATACAGAAACATTTTTTATTATTAGAGTTCCAAAAAATACTTTATTGTTGGTCGTCTGTAGATATTGGAACTCCAAAAAAACCGATTTTGACATATGTCACGTGATCTGCACTAGGACAACAATTTTGAAAATTCATTAGGAATGAAAGTGAGAATATTTCTAAATTAATTTAAAAAAGTTATGTGAAAATGTTGTACAATGTAATTTGTCGTTCATATGTGAAATTTGAAATATCTATCCAAAACCATTGAAAAGTGCTTTTTTTTCTAAATGTCATTTTCTTGATTAAAAACGCTGTTGTATTTCGATAGTTAATAATTAATAATTATTTACCAATTTAATTATTATAAAGGTATTTAATTAATAAAACAGAACATTTTAATTTGCCTATATCTAGAAAAAATTGCAATTTTAAATTATTTTGGATAAACATTTCGAATTTCGCACATTGGTCCAAAATCAAATTGTAAACAACGTTTTCAAATAATTTTTTTTCGTATGTTTAACGGTTATCTTTAACTTTTTACCCAGTCACAATGAATTTTTCAAAATTGCCGGTATCATGGGACATATATCAAAATCAATTTTTAGGTTTGGCACACGTATCTATGTTAGAGGTTGCTTTTGTATTTACATTATCTATTTTATTTATTCGTTTCGTTATTAATTTATCATAAAACTCTTTTCGGTAACTATTTTTCCCTAATATTAAGCTAACTTTGCCCAAATTCCTTTTTCTAAAATATGCGCTTGCCAATTTAATAACCTAGTAAACTAAACTATTAATTATACTTTTTTAAATGGAGGGAAATAGTTGAAAAATAGTTCTAATTCTAATCTATTACTACTGTCTCTAATGTGTCAATTTGTTTTGATGTGTTATAATGTATTATCGTAATAATTTAAAAAAGGGAATTTGGATTTTCTGTTTCAAATGTAAATTTTAGCTCACCAGGATATAAATGATCAGTTCTGTTTTGCTATACATATACCGACACAATTCTATATGACAATTTAGTTTGTTTAATGACTACTGTTCTAAATTCTTCATTACCAAATTGACTATTACATGAATGTAATAAGTGCTTTCTTTTTCAGCATTAGGTACCTATTGAATGCAAAATGTCGGTTCTTCTTATATCTGGATGGGGATTGCAGTTAGGACGAACATATTCAAGGTATATATTTTAATGTTATATTTCTATATGTTTGATAAATAATCCGTTGTTCTTTCTGTTACAGGCCCGCAGCACTTGAATCGAGGTTAGTGAGTTATTTTTTGCGGGTTATGTAATTGGCGCTGTGTATCAGTTTAAAAAGGGTATCAAAGCTACTGCTGACGGTTAGTAATCGTTACTCTAATCCAGTTTTTTGCAACATAATGGCTACATTCGGTCGAAGTCTGTATCCACGGTACGCGATTTAACAGCTCTTAAATTTTTCGGTACATGAGGCTTAACAGAGCTGTTATGGGCGTGTTGTGGACGCGACTTCGACTGATTATCATTAAATAATTTTGTCGATTTCCACAACGTTTGGTGTGGAATCTTTTTTATTTCGCAGCTTCCTACAGATCATATTTGGAAACAACAGGTAAAACTTAAAACTTCTTAAAAATTTTCATCATTACCTATATTGTTTTCATTATTGTTACAGATAATTATTGTGGCTGGCTACCTATATCCTCTGAATTCAGTGCTGTTTTAGTCAAGAGTAGCGGTTGTCAATACGATACAAGGACGATAGGAATCAAGGTAAGGTTTTTGTTAAATATGCCTTCTTATAGTACAGCTTATCTATTCCCCTATTATTGTACTGTCATTATCCAAGACATGCAATAGGCTATTTTCTTGAAATGCCACATTTTTGTTTGTCGAATTGATACAATGTTACATGTTGTTCTTTATTTATTTGGTTCTTCTACTTGCTACCTGTCGCAGTTTGTATCCTCATGAACTTTCCGTTGTTGGCCCCTACATTACATGCATAGATTATATTAGATTTGGGTTGTGTAAGCAATGCTGTTCCTCACTTCGACTTTTATCTATCTATCGATCGATTGTGAGTACCTTCAATCTTTTAATCCCAGTTAATGCAGACTTCTGAAGAAGTCGAGGACTTTTTGAGGGCTATAGTTCTAATACTAGCTGATTCGACGTACGCCGGTTCGAGGTAGTGGTTCGAGGTGGTGGACCACCGCCTCGCAGTTGCACATAATGTGTTTCGTCGTCTCGGTGTGTTCTGACCAGAATCAGCATTTGTCACAGTCCACCTTGTCCATCTTCTTCAGGTGGTACCGAAGAGGGCCGTGTCTACTGAGTAAAGCCGTGATGATACTGAGGTTTCTTCTATTGAGCTCCAGCAGAGATTCAGCACTGATGGCTGAAAAAGTGATAAACTTTTTTGATTGTCTTTTTGTTTTGGGGTGTTGGTCTAGCACAAGATTTTTTGTTGGCTTTCCTACTATTGGATAGGAGCTCTTATATGGATTTTGGTGAGGCACAGACATGAATGGCTCTGGTCCAATAAGTCTTTCTTTGCAAGACCATCGGCAGATTCGTTGCCTTCACATCTCCAATGACTGGGTACCCACATCAGTGTGACTGTGTTAGAGCCAGGGCATTGTGGGTAAGCAGACAGTTCCAGGTTAACTTGTATATAAAAGTATCAGACCTTAGAGCGTTCAGTGCTTACTGTCTGTGTGACAAGATATATATACGTGCACCTTGATAGCGTCTCTTCAGACATTCCTAGGCCCATTATTCAATGGCATATACATATTTCTGTCTGAAAAACGGTTGGGCTCGTACCTAGAGCTATCGAGACCTTACATCTCGCTCCGTAGATACCTATGCTCACTCCTGAGTCGGTTTTGGATCCGTCCCTGTACCAGCGTTCGGGACGGCTCATCTAATTTAAGTCCGCTAGACTCCCATGTTTGGTGGTCTTGAATTACCCTTTCGTTCCAATCCGATGGCGCCCATCATTACTTCCTTCTTCACCTCCAAGTGTAGGCAAGTCAGGTTTAATAGGGCCTCCACCGCTACATTACATGCATATATTGTACTACATCTACTACTATCTTTAGCTATGTATATGTTATTTTCGATCTGTTTTTGAATTCATCTATCCTTATACTACCTTCAACTTTATCAACGTGTTCCATTCATGTCGTCCTAAATGCTACATTAAACATTTATTGGTGACACAACTTCTGGTAAGCGAATTGATTTGAACTAGACAATTATACTAAAACTAATTCTTACACATTTTTCTCTGGAAAAGTACGATCCGTAGAATTCACCACTTCGCTTTTTTCATAAATTTGTACCGTTGTTATATCTTCAGTTAAATTCCCTAACTCAATGGTGAACCCTTATTTGTATAGACTTGAAAGATTGGGTAGGCCTGTTGTAGAACTTGTTATGTAAACTAGGACTATCGTTGGCTTAGTGTAATCGATTACCTTGCGAAATATACAGGGTCCGGCAACGAAGCGAGGACAGAAGATTACACGCTTATTTGAAAGTTAGTCAAATATTTAGTCACCGGATATTCTTCCGCACCATCAAGCGCACATTTTAAAAATATTTTGTTTTATACAGGGTGTTCCAGATGGAAATGCCAGACTAAAGTTGCATTTTTTTAAATGGAACACTCTGTATATTAATAGATAAAATGATCCGCACTTGAAAGCTGGTTACATCGATATAATGTTGTACAGGTCTGAAGTTGATAGTTTCTGTGTAAATAATTATTTTACTTGATAAATTGATACATTTCAGTAGGCTATTCTGCATAGAGGAAAACAAAAAATTCGAAACTGACAGAGTAGAATATTTTCTACTAGTATGGACTGTTGTGGCTATGAGAAATAAATTTTGCAACTGCTTGCTTTATACAGGGTGTTATTTAATGTTTGCTTTCACCGCCGAGTGAAAATCAACTGTTTCTCATACTAAATGGGATTTTTTCGAGTTATAGACCATTTTTGGATTATTCGTGAAATATCCGATCTTACAGGAAGTTAAAAAGTGCAATTACCTATTAAAAATACAAGCATTTCTCATTAATTCAACTTTAAAAAGAAATAATTAGCACATGATCTATGCTAGGTGCATAAAATGAGGTATCAATAGAAGGGGTAGTAAAAGAGCTTTTCGATAAGCTAAAAATATACAGGGTGTTCCATTTAAAAATTTCGAGATTTCTTCAATTTTGCAAAATTGTGAACACCCTGTATAAAGCAAGCAGTTGCAAAATTTATTTCTCATAGCCACGACAGTCCATACTAGTAGAAAATATTCTACTCCGTCGGTTTCGAATTTTTTGTTTTCCTCTATGCAGAATAGCCTACTGAAATGTATCAATTTATCAAGTAAAATAATTATTTACACAGAAACTATCAACTTTAGACCTGTACAACATTATATCGATGTAACCAGCTTTCAAGGGCGGATCATTTTATCTATTAATATACAGGGCATTCCATTGAAAAAAATGCAACTTTAGTCTGGCATTTCCATCTGGAACACCCTGTATAAAACAAAATATTTTTAAAATGTGCCCTTAACCGTGCGGAAGAATATCCGGTGAGTAAATATTTCGTAAACTTTCAGATAAGCGTGTAATCTTCCGCCCCCGCTTCGTTGCCGGACCCTGTATAAAAATATGTCGGGCGTTATATTAAAAATCAAACGGTTGACGACAATTCCAATGAGTTTAGGTACTTATTAACTTCATATACCTGGATATTATCTTTCTGTTTCTTTCTTTGTGACTACCCATTTTATAAAACCTATCCATAAGAGCATGCTTTTTATAGAAGTACTTGTTTTCTTCTATAACGTTGGTCCGTACATATATTATATTGTTTCTGTTCATACTCGTAATTTCATTTTTATCTTGTGCGATTTCTTTCTAGGTTGTGGTTTTCGTAGTTTGTGGAAAGTTATATTTTTTTGTTCGTACTTTCGCTTGTGTGGGTTACTATTGTTTTGATGGTTACTAGAATAGTCTGTTAGAAGTGTCTCCTCTATCTACTTACATATATGTTTTGTAATTCTATGCATTTTTTGCTATATGTTAGCTGATCGAATTTCACTTTTCGTTTCATGAAAATTGAACAGTCTATACATTGTCATAATTTAAAAAAGTCAGTTGAATATCGAATCTGTGGATATCATATTTGCTTCACTTCCCTTGAATAAATTTTAAAATATGCGCACATAAAGTCATGTGAAATTGACCAGTAAAAAGGGTTGATATGTTGTTACGGACACTAGACTCAACGAGCAAAACACATAGATAGTAGTTATTTAAATTTTACTCAAATTTCAAGTGACCCCAAGGGTTCTTAACTTGTATATTTAATTTTTGTGGATAATGTAGAAACATATCAATTGCGTCAAAATGTTTGTATTAATTACTACAAAATATCTTCTAATTATTTTTCTTGATACTTTGTTAGTGTGTAAGTTTAGTTACTTGTTAGTCACTTTCAATGATAGATCAAAATATTAGTTTCTGGTCTCACATTCGCTCTTATTCTTCCTATTTATCTTTAAATCTCCTCTCTTCTAACAGTAACCTATTGTATTGTATTGTTGGTGGGTCATTCAGGTTCCAAGCACTTCTGACGCCTGTCCTAGATGCTAAGTATTTTGCCGGCTTAATGCTTCGCACTCGCAAAATATGTGCTCGGCTATTTCAGTTCCCAGTTCACAGAATCGACGCGTGTCTTGATCAACTTTGCCCATCTTTTTAAGATGGTACCTTACAGGGCAGTGGCCAGACAGAAGGCTCGTAAGAGTCCTTTACTCTGACTTGCTGAAATCAAGTATGTAGTTTGTGTGTATCTCCCTTGAGGTAGTTAGACAGGTGAGAATCGCTCCTGTCGTACCCAGACACACTAGTCGCTGCAATGTTTGCAGTCTACTTTGTGCCGTCTTTTCGTTAATTTTTGGTCACCATACTAGTAGGTTACCATGGCCATGACCATTTGATATAGCCAGTTTTTGGTTTAAGCTCCCAGGTTTTTGCAAAAACTCTTTGCCGTGTCCATTAGCCATTGTAGCTTTTTGGAGAGTTTTTTCAAGATGTCGATTCCAGTTTAGTTTTTAGTCTATGGTAATCCCTAGATATTTCACGTCGCTGGAGCATTGTAGTTGTACTTCATTCAGGAATACTGTATCCAAAGTGTACTTCTTTCGTTTGGAGCAGGGAACTAATGAAATACATATGCTGTAAACAAATATAGGTACATATAGTCATTTAGAATGGAAAAATGGAATTATTAAAATTGTTTTACGTTTGATGTGTTTGTAGATCCAGTTGAATAGTGAGAAACCTCTGGAAACTATCAGCACTAAAAATATGTCGATAATAGATATATTTGTCTTAAATGGGTTTACTTAAATAATAAAGTTGCCAACTTCTTTGGTAACAATGGGAGATGATATATAAATAAAATTCATACAGTCTTAGTTGTATCCTTACATAGCAGGGATTTGTTGGTTGACTCTAGTGTTCTTAAAATTTTCTTATATTGGGCATTCCCGAAGACCATTGTATATTTGGAGTTTTACAATTAAAATTGGGCAAATGCGATATCTTCGGTTTCCTATACCACGGCCTTTCGATAAATGTCAAAATATATGGTGCTTTGTTTTAAATAAGAATGATGTTCTTATTTCAGGTGACACTGAACCTCAGCACCACTATATCTTGTATTTCCCATTTTTCAAAAAATTCGCTGTTGTGTACGCTGTCGTCTGTTATTATTTATTTGTTTTTGGATGAGTTTGCTCCATTTTCTCTTACTTTTGATTTGCACCAAAACAAATTTTCAGTACATAGACACCTTTTTCGAATTTACTTTTTTCTTCTACAATCAGAGCTACACGTACGCTGCTGTGATGGAGTGTTTCTTCCCATTAGTAATGTGTAGCTCTACAATCCTCATGTAAGAATCTCTTGTTATGATTTGCCATTATTGTTCGAGTTAGGTAAATAGTTAGGTTATTAGTTTCTATTCATTTCCCATGAATTGCTTTGTACGTGAATCTAGCATAAAATGTAATAAAAAAAACAAATGAGCCTACTTATAAAAAACTTACTCAAATATCGATCTATATATTAATGTAACTACATCCATTATGTGTTCATGATTTTAATGGTTTAATTATTTTGTTACAGATTAACGGCTTCAGGTGAGTGTTTTTATTTTATTGTGGATCATTTTAAGTTCATGCCGGCGGTCCCGGGCTATACTTTAGGTTGCAACGATAATGATCAACAAATATCAACTGTAAATAAGCAAACGGTCGCAATACGAATTTTTTAATAAAATGATGGCGAATACCTTTCGGATAAATTCGCTTGTCGCTTACTTCATTTCTAATGTAGCACTAAAATAATTAGGAAACCGTCAGCAGCTTAGCTATAGAGCCCTTATAAATTTTTAAATGATCGGGTAGTAACTAAGAGGCGATAACGTTCTTGTTGGAGGTTAGTTGTTTTTCAAGTAAATTATTAACAAGAACGTTTTGAATATTGACAAATTAATTTAATAGATTTTCAGTTTTAAATCGCGATTACACACTATATACAGTTATTTCTTTGTCTGTTGCATTTGCAGCGGCTTCACAAATTGCTGTGTAACGTAACTGTTTAAATTAATTCGAGAATGGAGTAACTAGTATGGAGAATGTGTATAAGAGAATCTGCGTTAGAACAATCATACCTACAGTGGTGGCCATATAATTGAGGACGTTAGATTTTTTGGATATTTTTCATTTTTACTGGTGATACATTAAATAATTAAGCGGTATATATCTTCAAATATTTTCTTGACGTAGAAATACATACATCAACAAAATAAAATATGTAATATATTCCATAGATAACATTTTATATAGAAACAGAACCATTCACGCTGGACATTTAATTAAGAACAAGAGATCGTGTACTTAAAAACTATATCATATACCCTAAAAACAGTCACAGTTACACCTAATTGTTAATATTTTGTGGGAAACCCTTTATTTTGTGAAACCTCGGCATATCTCCGACCCATAGATTCAAAGAGACGGGCACAACGTTCTAACTCTGCCATGCTAACACCACTTTCTCAAACAGACTATCTAAATTTCTTACGTCTTTTTGTCGCACAAATCTTTTGACATCGTTCCATAAGTTTCCGATAGGGTTCAGATCCGAACTGCACGAGGACCAGGTCAGAACTGTGACTGCATTCTGATGTATCCAATATGTTACTGTACGCGCGGTGTGCTTTGGATCATTGTCGCTTTGGAATTTCCAAAAAACCGGCAAATTCTCCTCCGTATAAGGCAGCATCACGGTTTCCAAAATGTCCATATACATGTGCTAGTCCATAATGCCTTGGATTCTGCAAATTGGATCAACTCCGTGACAGGACATGCAACCCCAAACCACTATAGAACCACCTTCATGTTTCAGGATTATTTCAGTATATCTCGGATCAAATTCTTTGCATGGTGGACAACGTACGTATTGTCTGCCATCAGATCCTAATCGATTAATTTTGGTTTCGTGTGACCAGAGTACATGTTTCCATTGATTAATCGTCCATTCTCTATGAATTGTTGCAAATTGTATTCGTGCCTTTCCATTACGCTTGCTAACCAAAAGGTTCTTGCGCGCCACTCTTCCGAACGATTGCGCTTCACGTAAACGACGTCTAATAGTTCGTGCTGACACGCCAGAGCCAGTTTCTGCAAATATCTCTTGCCTTACTGGGTTAGATCCCAGTTGAGGATTTTTCTTTGCTAAGCGTTACAATTCTTGCGTCAGTATTGGCAGTGGTATTTCTGGGTTTCTGTTTTCTTTTTATATTTTGTGTAGTATTATATAACTTATAGTGGTTGACAGCATGTACTGCAAATGCTCTGCTATTTTTTATAGGACCATTCTCTATCGTATAACTTAACAATACATTTTGTCATGGTAGGTTCGCAACTTTTGTTTTTTCCCATGTTTATTCCAAATTAAAATAATTGGAAATATTGTATACACTTACATCTAAATAATAAGTTTTCGATATGCACAGTAACGGCAAAGCGACAACTAGGTGATATCCACATCGTTCTTAATTGTATGTCCATGCTGATTTGGCGACCTGTAGCCGTTTGTTTCGTTCCGAGACATCGGGGATTGACAAACACTGCTCTGCACATATGTTTTAAAGAGAATTCATAGACTTATAAGTTTCGCGAATAAAAATCATATATTTTAACACCGAAGTATTTATTGGCATATACATGTATATAATGTAAATTACATTATATAAAAATCATATATCTTGAATGTACACATTAAAGCTAAATCAGTACTTGATAATTTTATGCCGTTCTTAATTATATGGCCATTCCTGTATATAAGTATATGCATACATAGTTATAAGTAGATATCAACGTTCATACTACAAAACCCATTTCTCAACAAGCTTTAAATTGAAGATAGTATCATTCAAATACGAAAATCAATACAATTAAAAGTTTTTTATCGTCTGTCAAAAAACATTACTGCGGTTTTCTTTTTTTTTATTGAATAGTGTAAAATTAAAAAGGATCAATTTTCAAAATATTTATTACTTCTTTACTACTTTATAATACAAAGGAATCTAAATCTATAAATTAAACGCTATTTTGTGTATGAATACATAATAGTAACAGTAACATAAACTCGAGATTGCAAGAAAGGCATCAGGTCGATCGTTTTAGCTGAAAAGAATTTATCTTCTTCATTATCTTTTAATCAGGTTTTGATAAAACTGTTTCTAAATGCAGGTTATTCAAATATTGTTTCAGGCAGTACAATGCAGAAGGCAGTATCTACTATCAAATGTTCTGTCCGTTTTCTAACATATTTTCAAGTTCGCTCTTTCATATCACTGAAAATTTTCTAAATATATACCGTAATGGGTTTCTTTTTAGTAATCGTAATTCAGTTTTGCTAAGCTAGTTCAGTTTAGTTGTATTTAGGAACTATTCATCGACAGTTTTCTACATACAGCAAGCGCACTATATTACCAGCAAAACATCGGACAACAACCAATATATTTCAATAGGTGATAATAATAGTGTACAGAACGTTTTTTTACATGAATTTTGAAAGAACTCCCAAAATAAGTACTTTACGGAAATATTAATAATTAAAATAGAATCATGCCTAAATATATTAGGGCTATAATTAGTCTTCTTCTCCTCCTTGTAAATGGGACAGGTAATAACTTTGATCTTAAATATTAACTTCTATATTTTATTGGAGATTGGGGTTCTACGGCTAGAAATACAAAACAATTTTTAAATTCATAACAGATGTCATTGTAATTGATAGTTAAATGAGTTATTTTTTAAAGCTAGTTCTCTCTTTTGCACGTTTATTTTCTGTTTCTGTTAGTTACTTAACACAAATAGGCGAAGTAACACAAACATTAAATGTAAATATTCCTGTAAGAATTATCGTGAACAGAAAAAATATTTTTAAAACAATACACAAATACTTTTATTTGAGAACAGATTTAGTCAAGCACCTGGATAGGTCATAAGCGAAGGAACCACGTTGACCAAGTATCTCATTCTTGAATAATAATAATTAGTTTAAATGTTTTAGACAAATCCTACATATTTTCAGCCGTGGAATCAGAATCCGGAATAAAATATAGGGTACATACTGTTTAAGATATTTAAAAGTTTTAGACTAAAAAAACATTTTGTATATAATACTATGGTAATAATATTATCTTGGTAATGTCAATTTTGGTGTTGAAACACATTGACTTGGTGTTGTGTGAGTGAAGTGCGCTTTCTGTGTTCAACTTCTACACCAAGCGATCCAATAATGAACTTCACACTTCTAATCAAAAAGATCTTCATTGCGCATCATAATCACATATTTAGTCTTCCTAATCATTTACGCTCAATCACTGTGCGCGCTTTGGCTAAACTTTTTTTTCCGATGACATGTACAATCTTTGGCAATTTAAATGCGATTTTTTTATCGGGGAATGTTGATTTTGTAAATAAAGGCTTTGTTTTAAAATGAATTTAATTACTCTAAAAAAGTTCATCAAAGCAGTACTCTCTTTTAGAGAAATTAAATTTGCTTCAAATTACAGCCTTTATTTAGTAAATGGAAATTCCTCGCTGAAAAATTCGCATTTAATTACATTTCACATTAAGCTTATCATTTTATTTTTATTTTGCTTGATACAAGTTGTGGTGAAAAATTGTTGTTTAGAAGCTATAGTTCAACTTCACTGAGCTCATTGATAAGATATTGTGAAATAATTCTTAATATTTTAATTAGGAGAGAGATATTTCTTTGATAATCTCTGCCTGAGTGACTTTTTTCTGGGGAAGGCCATCTTATCTTGGTCAGTATACTTAGCGTCCTTGTTCTTATCACAGTCGACTATTATTGTAGCGTTCTGTTCTTGGTCAAATTTCTGCCTCCTGTGAGATAAACTAATTATACTTGTAAACTTGCTTCATTCTACGTGCGCATTATTTCCGTTTCCATCTGGTACTATATTCCTTGGCGTCCATATTCTTACCACGTTGACATGTTGTGCTCACGTTTGATTTTGCACACGAACGGTAAACCTGCAACTTCTTTCAGAGTTAATGTGTTTAGCCCGTCTTTTTTAAAGCTCCCACAGATCATAATAGCAATGTAATTGGCGTGGGTAAAAATCCGCCGTCCGAAGCTCAGGTAACATGTCATCCACTGCAAGACGCCGTACGGTGACAATATTCTGCCCTGATGTCAGCTTAGTATCAGCTCTTTGTAGGGCTCATAGAGTAGAGGCTGGATTGATATGTGAACGATTCTATTACGTACCGTGACATCGATCCAATGCCTTACAATTGGCCTGTCTATGTTTTTGTGACACCCTCAATAGAAAGAGTGTCCTGTCTAAGGCACGCTCTAAATCCAGGAACATAGGCAGTGTGAATTCTCTGTAGCAAGAGGCAATTTTACTCGTGCACCAGCGTCAAATGGCTTGCTCGCAAGGTTTTCCGTCGCGACGGGCATATTGGTTTTTATGCAAACGCAGTTTTGCCAACACCAGGTTCCTTAAATACTTGTCAATAATCTTTCGTATAAGACACCTTTCCCTGCTTAGGAATGAATAGTGTGTTTTCAGCTATGTGGCATGTGGTTCATAGCCGGAATTAGTGCTGTTGTAATAGTACAAGCAGGATGTCTTGCATACTACCTGATTTAAAGACTATATGATTTTACGGCCTATCGGATTTTAGAGATGTGAAATTATTTTCCACGGAAAGTCTTCTCTACTTCCCCTTTCCAAATCTAAATTGGAATGATCTTAGGGCTCGAAAAGTCCACTTTTAGAACTTGTCAGTGAATTTTCCTTTTTGCGCCATTCGCATTCCCTAAGTAGTTTAGTTTGTAGTTAAAAATGGTTTATCTTCCTTTATTCCATTAATTCTTTTAATTATAGGGAACGGTAATAGAGACACTTGTATATGTAATATGCGCGCGCTTCTTGGTTTTTTACAATTCTAGATATCGATATTTGATCAAGTAAAACTTGTATCATAGATTTAGTAGATTGTAGCAATAATTATTGTCTGCTCTTCGCAATTTAAATTGACACGGATTATAAAAATTCAGATTCTTATGGTTGCGATTGAATAAAGTTTGGTTTAATTACAGCAAATATATCGTTATCTAATTATCTAATCGTTGGGTATAACGCGTACAAGAATGATTTAAAGTAGTAACGGTAACCAACATATTTGTTACAGAACAGTATAATAAGATACAAAGGGGCCACTTGTATTAAATACTACCGGTTTCTTGTCTCATCATCAGACCGGATAAAAAGTATAGAAATTGTCCAAATAGCACAACCGTAGTTGCTTATCAAAATACGGTGTTCGAAGAAATAATAGAAACCCGCCTTTTCATCAAATTTTTAGTATAAGTTTTACATTATTTGATGCATTTAAGTGTTCCGAATATAACTATATTATACTTCTTACTAATTTTAATGTAAAGCTAATTTTCCTTGCAAGTCGTATAAGAAATAAGGGAATCCTGGTCTTGTTTTCAAATGTAGCATGGAAAAAATAATAGAAACAAAACATTACTAATACATTAAGTTTCAGGACTAAATTTCTTACAAAGATTAAATAATTTCAAAGTCTTGTTGCACTGCCAGCTTGTCTAAGTACTTCTTCGCATCTTTGGGGTATTGAATTTACCAAATTGGCGCAAACAGTTTTCGGAATAGAATACCAGGATTTTTTTGTCTGTCTCCACAATACATCATTATTTGTGGCTTCGAAAGGCCCGATTCGCTTCTTTAGCTCTGCCCAAAAGTGCCCTATTGGGTTTAAGTCGGGCGATTGCGATGGTCACTCCATAACATTGACTTTCTATTTCCTGAACCACTCCTTCACCAGTTTTGATGCATGTTTAGGGTCGTTGTCATACATGAATTCCCACCGTAACGGCATTTCGTCCTCTGCATAGGGAAGCATTATATCGTTCAATATAAACATAGTCAACTGCGCACATCGTGTTTTTTGTCCAAAATATTGGACCTATGCCTTCCTCCGAGAAACAACCCCAAATCGATCGAGTCTCCGTTGTGCTTTGCCGATTTTTTGTGTACATTGTATCAAATGTTGTATTCGGAGGTCGTCTTACATATTGCTCACCATCAGAATCAAACATTAATATTAGTTATATCCGACCACAGAACGTGTTTCCAATTTACACGGAAAAGGTGTTTTCTGGCAAACGCAAGTATATTTTTATTTTTAGGAGTCAGCAGCGGCATTTTTCTAGGAGTTCTGGCTGAAAATCTGGCTTCTGTCAATCTGTACCTAGTAGTTCGGCTTGATACGTCGAAATTCGGATCGGTTTTTAGTTCGTTTGAAGACAAAAAAGAGTTGGATCTGCAATTACGTATTAAAGATTTTTGATCTCTATGGGCCATTTTACGTTTTCTACCTCGTGTTTCGGGTTTATTTGTACTGTACAGCAGTGTACACCTCCTTTTTTGAATATGTCATCATTTTTGCTATCTGGCCCATATTAAATTTTTTGTCAAATCTTTCAGCTTCCGTACAATGTTTAGTTCGCCCCATATTGTTCGTTTCTATAACTCAGTTACAATCATTGTAAGTTAGTTACTATGCCTCGCAAATTCAATGACAAGGTTTAAAAATATACTAGTTACCTTTTAAAGTGCCTTTTAAATGTCGCGAAACACTTGTTGTTTCTATTATTTTTTCCAAGCGCACCTGTTGGATTGTTCACTCTTTCGCACTAATAATAAAACTGCGACTCCGTAGCATGATAAAAAGTTTTGCAAAAAGAAAACAATCGTTAAGCGCTATTAGTGCCGTGTGCACAATTCCAATAAATGTATTTAACTAATCTCAATATTATTGATTGAACAATTTTGGATAACTTATTTCTATTATTTCTACCAACACTGTACATGCACAAGGAGAAAAATGATTATATTAAAATCTTAGGAAATTAATTAATTAATGATTGTATTAAAACCTCAGGAAATTAATTGTACCTTGATAAGTAGCTATGTTGTATGTTGTGTTAATTTGACAATTTCTATGCCTTTTAATTTGACCCTGATGATGAGAAGTTATGATGAAACCATTTAATACAAATTTGTGAGAAGTGAATTCTTGGTTTTTTAAAAACCTATCCTGTTGCTATTACTCACACAAAGACTACATTAGTAGTTTAACATATTTATTGCTTCAACACATCCTTTATAACTTCTTTGTTCGGTGTTCAGATACACCTATGCAGTCTCTAATCAATGTTAGTTGTTTTTGTAACATAGCTTTGAAGCATTTTCAATACACCTGCCGCTTGCTATCGACAGAACTTCTGGTCTAAAATTATACCAAACGCAAATTAAAGAACAAAATTCTACGTTAGCTTAACGTAATTAATGTTAAGATCAACTTAATATCAGCAATGTAATCATGTAATCTAAACTACTCTATATTTACTATTGCTGTTTTGATTGAAATTATGTTATATATCCATTCCTTCATATATTATAGAAGATTTTTGATAAACAGTGTTGCAAGTTTTGCAAGCATTATTTCGCAATTTTGCGTAGGATTGTGTATAAGCCCGACTCGGCCATATTTGCTTCCTGTATATGTCGAACCATCTCTTGTATTTTTACAAATCTCTGATGTACAGTCAAAGATAAAAGAAATGAGACAGTTATTATACCGATACCGCTTGTAACTGTCCCATTTTCTTTGAGTATACATGCTAATGTACAAATCTGCAATTCACCAAATTATTGCAGCAAACCCTTGCTCGATTCTTAGATGAATAGTAATATAGGTTAGCACAGTGGTACCTGCTCAAGTCGGTGGGTGAATCAAGCATCGTTAGGTATAGTTAATTTGTTTGACAAGCAGCTAGCAGTGATATCTATTCTTCTAGATACAGTGGTGGGGCCATACTATTAAGAACGATAGATTGTTGGGATATTTTTTATATTTACTGGTGATACATTAAATAGTTAAGCAGTACATATGTTCAAATATATTATTGACGAGAAATACATTCAACAAATCGCGCAATCCTCTTGACATCGTTTCATAAGTTTTCGATAGGATTCTGGTTTTACTGTGCGCGCGATGTGCTTTAGATCATTGTCGAGTTGGAATTTTCAAACAACCGGCAATTTTTCTCTACATAAGGCAGCATCACGGTTTCTAAAATATTCGTATACATGTGCTGGTCCATAGTGCCTTGGACTCTGCAAATTGGACCAACTCCGTACCAGGACATGCAACCCCAAACCACTATAGAACCACCTTCATGTTTCAGGATTATTGCAGTATATCTCGGATCAAATTCTTTGCATGGTGGACAACGTACGTATTGTCTGCCATCAGATCCTAATCGATTAATTTTGGTTTCGTGTGACCAGAGTACATGTTTCCATTGATTAATCGTCCATTCTCTATGAATTGTTGCAAATTGTATTCGTGCCTTTCCATTACGCTTGCTAACCGAAAGGTTCTTGCGCGCCACTCTTCCGAACGATTGCGCTTCACGTAAACGACGTCTAATAGTTCGTGCTGACACGCCAGAGCCAATTTCTGCAAATATCTCTTGCCTTACTGGGTTAGATCCCATTTGAGGATTTTTCTTTGCTAAGCGTTACAATTCTTGCGTCAGTATTGGCAGTGGTATTTCTGGGTTTCTGTTTTCTTTCTATATTTTGTGTAGTATTGTATAACTTATAGTGGTTGACAGCATGAAATCCCGTTGTTTTTGAACACTGCAAATGCTCTGTATGACCATTTTCTGTCGTATAACTTAAGAATACATTTTCTCATGGTAGGATCGCAACTTTTGCCTTTTCTCATGTTTATTCCAAATTAAAATAATTGGAAATATTGTATATACTTATATGTATATTATATAAATAATAAGTTATCGATATGCACAGTAACACGGCAAAGGGACAAATATTTGATATCCGCACCGTTCTTAATTATCTGTCCGTGCTGATTTGGCGAACTGTAACCGTTTGTTTCGTTCTGAGACATCGGGGATTGACAAACACATGTTCTGCACATGTGTTTTAAAGAGAATTCATAGACTTTTAAGTTTCGCGAATAAAAATCATATACCTTTAATGTACACATTACGCTAAATCAGTACTTGATAATTTGATGCCGTTCTTAATTATGTGGTCACCACTGTATCACCCCCTTTTAAAGTATCTGGATGTAGACTATGTGCTTTCATTTGTGTTCCACGGTATAAACGATGACTAAGTTTATATAATTTCGTATCAAGTTAAAAGTGCAAGCTACAATTGTAAAATACTATATTTCGAGCGAGGTCACTGTCAATACGTTTGGTTTTGCATAATTTATCCACCGTATTAGTCATTACAATTCTTAAAATCCTTCACTGAATTTCACCATCTCGTTTGTATATCATACCACTTCTGCGTGCATCATTTTATTGACACCGGATGATTGTTGTTTCATCGTACTACAGCGGGTCTCACCATGGCAAATTATATGAAGGAATAATTTTTCGTTTTCTCCTCATCACTTGGTTATAGACATTTATGGAACCCTTAAATTTCACAGTATAGAAGAATTTGGTTGTTATCCTCATTATCTTTCTCATGTTCTTTTTACTTAGCTCATAAATAAACTTCTGTTTTTGTTCCAAATAAATTCTTTAGGACACTATTGTTGTTCTGTCTGATGATTTTTCGCGATTAAGTTGCATTACCATTGCTCTTATTTCATCTTTGACAACGTCTTGCGTTAATTCAAAGCTTTGTTTTACGTTCATGTTACGTATTTTTGGCTGGTGTGTTGCATTTCTAGATTTCTAATATACTGGAAACTCTGCAAAAGCAGACATGTGAAATTTTAATTTAGTGCTGCACTCGTCTTCAAGATTCTTATTTTTAGTAACTCGCTCTGGACATGTTTCATGCTTGGAACATACTTTACAGTACAATTCCATCTTATATGTATATTGGCTAATGCGTGGGTTTAACTATTTCATAGATATTCAGTGGTTCTTAAAAAGTTTTTGTTGCGGTCCATAACTTTTTAAATGTTGTTTTTATTTCGTTTATACCGACTAGTCTTTTAAAATATTTTGTTGCTATAATATCTATCAAACCAATAATTACAACACTATTACCCTCTTTGTTAGATTAGCATATTAAACAAAAATTAATGCACAACTTAGACAATAAAAGTGCCATTTTACTGACAAAGCATCAACCTCTCAAAACAATACACACACACACACTTAATACTGAAGCTGTTCTTAGCGCGACTGCTGTATGTTCAGTGTTTCGTGTTTTGTAGGTGATCTATTTTTAGTAAATTGCAAATATTATCAACTATTTGCTATCGATTTAATTTCACAATATCTTTGAAAATTACCTGGAAAACCTATGTTATGCCCATACATTCAACAGTTGGTCTGTAATCTTGAAATCGCATTGTTTTTTTTTTTCAAATATAGTTGCCATCTACTATAAAATAATTCATTTTGAGCCTGCACGCTTTAAGAGTCGTACTTGTGGTAATAATTAGTATATGTATTTTTATTAAACTACGAATAAGAACTATGTTTATCGTTTCATAATATTTATACAATATCAATATAACATGTTACACAACATGCTTAACGCTTTCTTTATTTGTTGGAACTAAGTTTTTGAATTGCTTTAGTATTTAGAAATCCCTACGTGTTACTACACACATCAAATTTAGCTTTTACAGAGAAGGTTCATATTCAACTACACCAATCAAGTTTTCAGGATATTGCAATTAGCCATTGATTTTATTACTAATTAACTTTGAAAATAAATGAGTACTCATTTGAAACGTTCAACTTCTTACTGAATATACAGTCAGAACACACAAGGACCTTTGATTTTTTTTTCTTGGTTAATATAAATTTATAATCTGAAGAGGTAATGCCAGTGTAATACATATATTAATTACATGGAAATGCAAGTAAATTTTGAAGAAAATGGGCGTTACTTATTTCCTTTTATGCGAAGATCAAATTTTCAAAATATGGTGTCTTATCCGTAAAAATTGAGTTTACTCGCATAACAAAACGAATAAGTTCAGTGATTTAGCTTAAATGTTGTTAAAATATGTCTATGTTACCGATCCATACTTTCTACATTAACTTTTTACTCCTGAAATTCTACTTATGTAATGATTCCATTTGTAACACAATCACTATATGTGTTTGACAGATAACATCTGTGAAATTATATTAAAACAGCTAGGCATGCCCATAGTTTGAAAGAAAGTCTGGTGAAAAGGAATTAACGAGTTTTACAAGTATTACGCTAAAGAAACAGAAGGTGGGTTTGAATGTTTTGCAGCTTTGTATAAGATAAAATGCTTTGTTGTATTCTTTTCTCTATGCATGTTGACATTGTTTCTTTTTGCTACCTTACAGAATTTGGCATGAAGTGCTATATGTCAATCAGAAGTATCCAAACTTTCTTAGCAGTGATGAAAAATAAGTAACGCATTTCGGTTCTTAAGCATATATTATAAGATCACACGATTTTTTTTTTTTTTTTTTTTTTAAGTGAGGAAAAATGCCTTAACGCACCATCACGGACGAGACCCGTCCCCGGTGTGTGGGGCTCGCACCCACTAAAAAACCTCACTTTGTCAGGTGTAGAATCCATCCCGGAACCGCTGGTCGCATTACTTCAGGATGGCACCTCGTAGTTAGCCTCGGTCGGCTGCCTCCATTGCTTGGGTCTCTCTCTTCTTCTCCTTCAGCACCTTCTCGACGAACGTGGCGATCTTCTGCCAGTGGTCGTACCCGGACAGCATCGTTTGCACGAAGTTATCCGGCGTTAGAGGTCCTACTTCGCCTTGTAGAGCGTCTCTGTAGTCGCTCCACCTCTCGCATTCGAAGAAGGTGTGGTGAGCATCATCTTCCGCAGAGTCGTGATACTGACAATGTCTGCTTTACCCATTCGCGCCAGGTATGCGTTGAAATACCCGTGTCCGCTGAAAAACTAGGTGAGGTAGTAGTTTACCTCTCCGTGGTCTCGGTTCATCCACTGCGTGATGTTGCGGATGAGTCTGGCCGTCCACCGTCCTCTCGTGTCGTTCTGCCAGCGCTCTTGCCAACATTGTCGTGTGAGCGCTTTAGCGTCCGCTCTTGCTTGTCGTGCACCGACGTCTCGTCGTGTCTCGTAGACTCTCTTCTTTTCTAGAGCTAGTAGGTCTATCGGAGTTACTCCTGCGATCACGAGCACCGCCGGTTCGGAAACCGTACGATATGCGCTGGCGATCCTGAGTGCTCCCCGTCGCTGTACTGAAGCCATCCGCTTTCTGTACTTGTCCTGCTGTAAGGCGTCAGCCCAGATCTCGCTTCCATACAACAGTATGGACTGGGTGACGGTCATTAGAAGCCGGCGTTTACTCGCCGTCGGTCCTCCTACGTTGGCCATTAGTCGGCTCAGCGTCGTCGTTACCTTAGCGGCCTTATCGCTCGATGACTGGATCTGTTGCCAGAAGGTCATCTTGCTGTCGAGCCGCAGTCCGAGGTACTTCACGGAAGTTGTAGTGGTTATGACTTCCGTATCCACCGTCATCTCGATCTCCCTAGGGATTCTTCTCCTGGTCAGTAGAACGACCTCGGTCTTCTCCGTTGCCAGGGTCAGGCCGTGTTCGTCCACCCAAGTGGTGACTCTTCTCATAAACTGGTTGAGCCTTCTCTGGGCATCCGCCTCGTCACGCGCTAGGATGACTGCCGCTACGTCGTCTGCGTATCCTATCAGATACGCATCTTGCGGCAGCTCCATTCGGAGGATCCCGTCGTAGGACACATTCCATAAGTCGGAGCCCAGTATGGAACTCTGCGCCGCTCCCGCTGTTATCTTCTTCGTGCACGGCCCGCCTGCGGTGTCGTAGACCAGCTTCCAGATCACACGATAAAAAATACTTAATTTACAACATCAGTATTTGATCCTTTTATCAGTACAAGTATAACTAGTTAAACGTTACACGTTACGTGTCCTTTTTTGCGCCTTGTTGACTAGTCTGAGGTCGTAAAATCGATATATGTAAGTACATATTATCTTGGCCCATTTTTGGCACCTATTTCAGATGGTATCTTAGTGGGTAACCAACAACTAGAAGACTACGTATCTCCATTACTGTCGGTAGTTTTGTTTACGCAGCTATAAAAATGATCGTTACCAAGTTTCCTAATAGCTTAGCTACCTTATTTTGACTTTTAGTCAAGAAGAATCATGGCCCAATTGTCTTCTAATTATTATTTCCCGCTTTCGAAACTTTACCGTTATTGTAAAGTCTTACATTTTAATTGTCACCTTGTATTACGAGGGCCACTAAAAAGGAAATCTACCTACCTATGAAACAAAAGATAGATGAGTTTGTAATACTCGTAATACTATTTTTCAATATGTGCCTCCCTTACATCAATGCACTTGCGCTATTTCTCCTCTAGTAACTTCATGCCTTTGTCAAAAAATGTTTTTCTTGATCAGTAAACAAGTTGCCAACAAACAACTGCTTTTTTAAGACACTCAGCACAGTTAAAATGGCCCCCTCGAAAATGTTTTTTTAAATAATCTGAAAAGCTAGAAGTTAGATAGAGCCAGGTTAGGACTATAAAGTGGATGGTCTATCTCTATGAAGCTGCATTCCTGAATGATTGGTCTGATTTTCGCAGTCTTGTACACAGTCGCTTTATCGCCGTGCAACCGAAACACTTCTCGATTACAGAAATCTGGACGTTTCTGATTAAGTCAGTATTTTTCTCTGAAGTTGTCAAATGGCTTTGAGAAATTTTCAACCTGCGCAATTTTTGCTGGGGTGTCAACTGTGGTAGCCACCTGGTTGACACCTTACGCATGTTTAAATTGGCATGTAAAGTGTTTATTAAGCACCCTACAGACGAAGTTAATCCTATGACGACAGTTGGTTCGACGGTTTAAAGCGGCCTACAGATGAAACGATTGGATGTACAGTCTGTTGTACAATCGTAGTTGGTTCGAAGGTTTTCATGAAGAGGCAAAGCAGCAACTGACTTTATTTTCAACTTGTAGTCCGATATAGTACAATCGATCGCTTCGTCTGTAGGCGCCCTAACGCTAAGTTCACATATTTCTGTTCTATGTCATGCTAATGGCTGACACTTTTAGTCGACGATCTTCGAGAAGTCATTTTCGTATTTGTTGTCGTTTTGTTCCTGCCACTTCTTGTATCACTCTTGATGGCTTCATGCCCTCACCGAAACTGTTTTGACCAAAATTTTATGGAATAATATGACGGTGCAGTGTCTCCACAAGCCCCAATCATCCTCTAATAAATTGTTTTCGGCTGACAGCCCTCCTTTGTTAGAAATTTTATGACACTAATTTTAAATTGCTCATTTTGTCACACAAAACACTTTATAAAATGCAAATTAACTAGCAGAATTAATTCAAACATCACATGTAGAATTAAAGCACTTGTTACTAATTGACAACTTACGCCCGAGTGGTTTTTTTTATGGCTAGGTAGATCTCTAGTTTAGTGGACCTCGTATATTTATTATAGCGTTTATTATTATTGATTGTCCCAACACTAACTGTATTTCCTCTTGTAAAAAATTTTCTTCTAATATTATTCATTACAATTCTTGAAAGGCCTTCTTTAGACCTATATTCAGCATATATTTTCGTTTATTTTTAACATTACTTCCACTTAACTATCTTCTAAAGTCACTAATGACAAGTGTATCTACTAAACTGCTTTCCAAGACTTCTTTAATGGCTTTGGGTGCTGTGATAATAAGTATAATCTTTCGGTAGTTATTGCAGTTTTATCCTCATTTTTGAAACATGTAGGTATATTTTTAAGATTTTGGATAATAATCAGACTATGTAAAACAATCAATTAGCTTCTGTAAGTATATGGTCCTTACCCACTTATTATGGTTCTATTGAAATGTACAGTCAAATTTACTTTCTAGAATAAATAGTGAATTGCATTAACACAGTTTATTCGGGATTTAAGATTATACCTAGAATTTGCGTAATTAAATTGATTAGTTTTTGTTTAGTTAAAAGTTAATACATTAACAAACTTTAGATATTTAGCTTGTGCGAATACTTTTGTGTAGGCATATTGTGTCGATATATGGGAGTTTTATTTGTGTTAATAGTGAAGTATATCCCCGTTGGGTTGTGGCGACCCCATCGGCAGGACTTGTCCTGAAGACAGCCTCGGTAAGGGCAGCGTATTTACGCTGAAATGGGGAACACAGAGAGGCGTCCCCTTCCGACCCCAGCCTTAGGGGAAAGCAGAATGCCTTAGATCGCCAGGGGGCTTGCCTTAACCGGCCGGCCCGTGGATACTGATACGCCACAACCCGAAGTCACGGTAGGACTGCACGCGCCAAGGACTACAAGGCTGGGGGGATAAAACCAGCCACTAGCGTGTGGAACTCTGGATATTGGGCGACCTCCAGTTTAACATAGCCTTCCCGCAGTGAATGCAGGGCTCTGCTGCGGGCGACTATCCAGTCCCTAGCTACTCGTGGGAACGATATGAGTGTGAATTTAAAATAAGAACGGAACCAGGACGGACACAGTCAAGACGACAATCAGGCCATGGATAAGGAAATTTTCGAAAAGAAACTTGAGGAAGCATAAGTTTTCGGCAGGAGGAGCTCCTTAGCCAGGATACCCCCGAATACCACACCGCCGTTAAGTGGAAGTGTGGAAGGGGTTACCAGAGACACAGTCACGACAGATGCGGTAAAGGGAAATCCCTTCAAAGGCAGCACCTCAGCACGAAGCCCCTATCAAGGGGAAGGTACATTAGTCAAAAAAGCGGCGACGGCCTAGAGGACGAAGTATTCACAGAGGAAAAAACGGACACGGAAACCGTTTCACAAGAAGCTCCAAGACAAAGACAGAAATCAAGACGGCGTCCAAGGAACTCGGCCATGTAGTAAAAATTCTGAATAAAAGAGCGAATGAGTTAAAACGGGTGACAAAGCCTGCAGCGAGAATCCACAATTACGCCTGCTGGATCAGCACATAAGGAGGACAGAAGTAAAAGCAGAAATATAGGAACCCAAGCGAACCCAGAGGACATAGAGAGAGAAACGCGTCTGAAAGAGGAAGAGAGGCATAGGGAAATAGAAACCCAAATTGAAAGCAAAGCAGGATGGACTGGACTTTCAAAGATTATAGATTATGACTGGCCAAAAAGTTCATGAATACAAGCATAGTCCACGTGCAGACCTATGCCAACCTAAAACGTGACGTAGCAGTTATAGTAGATCCTAATAAAACACTGGAAGACGAAAGCGCCGAGGGTTTCTCAACACTTTTTCCGGATATGGCCCCACTGATGGATGGGACTCTAGACGAAGGAAACATTGACTTCGCCAGAACATTCATAGTAACCTGTACAAGGAGTGGTAAAAGGGGAACTACGTCAAAAACCTCGTATGTATTGCCGTTCAGTATGAATATAGATGGTATAAATGATACCCGCAAGCTGTACGAGTTAATGAATAATTTAGACAAGTTAGTGGAGACGCACGGGATAAAGAAACTTAAGCTTGCCTCGCTCGGGTATATAGACATAAACTACCTGGAAAGTGCGCGGAATATGTCACACGAGGTACAGATAGAGCTATAGAGATTCTTGTCACAGAACCTAGAGATAACGAAAAACGGAATTCAAGGGCAACGAAACCGACACTGAAGAAAAAGCAAATAGAGCCAGTGGACAAAATTATCATAAGAGCCGAAGGCAAGGACTACGCAGAAGTACTACGCACCATAAAAAGTCAGGTGAAGCTAGAAGATATCGGGGCCCAAGTCAAAAGTATTAAAAAAACCAGCAGAGGCGACGTCTTACTTGAAGTCGGTGGGGGAAAAGACAAGACAGAAGCGATGCGAATGGCCATACAAGCATCAAACCAGGACGTGCAGGTCAAAACTAAAAGCAACGAAGATATTATACACATCCGAAATATAGATGGGGATATAAACAAGGACGAAATAAGAGATGCCATCGCGAAGAGCGTAGGAAGCGCGAAGGTCGACAGCATCAAAGTTTTGTTCACCAGGCCAAATCAGAGTGGTTGTATTAATGCCACGGTCGCCTTACCGAAGGAATGGGCCAGGAGCTTAATAAAGAAGGAAACAGTCAAAATAGGCTGGGTGCCATGTAGAGTACGCGCACGGATCAATGTGAGTAGGTGTTATAGATGTCTTGATTTTGGCCATCATAGCAGTGAATGTAAGGGAGTGGACAAAAGAAACATCTGATCAGGATCTGTGTCAGGCAGAGGAAAACCAAAGACGAGAAAAAAGACAAACTGGAACGCGTTCAGAGATACAATGAAAATTCTGGTTCAAGGAAATAAACAAGCCTCACTGGACGAATGTGTTCATCCAATCCAGCAGGCGCACAAGAACTGCACCGAGACTGGCAAGTTTGAAACAGCTGCCCCTTATTGGTGGAACGAAACTATTGCAAATAAAAGGGAAGACTGCAACAGGCTAAGACGCATCTTTACCCGTGCGTCCAGAACTAGAGACGCCAGGGGCGAGGCCTATCTCGCACACAAAATGGCCTACAAGGCTGCTAAAAAAGATCTGGCAAAGGAAATAATGAAGGCAAAAAAACAGGCATGGAAAGATCTCTGTCGGGACCTCGAGGGAAACGTATGGGGCGGCGCCCCGGGGCACACACAATGTGCACACACCGCAGACTGGACTACTATCTGACTCAGGTCCTCACAGGGCACGGCGTCTTTAGGTCCTACGCCACCAGATTTGGAAAGGATACAGTGGAGGAATGCGTATACTGTCAACAGGTAGATACAGTAGAACACAGTCTTCGAGTGCCTGAGATGGAATGACGCATGAATGATCACTTTCATAGAACTTGGAACCAGACTTAGTAGCCAAAATCTGATTGAACATATGACAGCAAGTGAAAAGAAATGGAACACCATACATAATATGTTAAGGACCATTATGAAAAGGAAAGAAGAGGAGGAGAGAGAGAGACAGAGGACGGTGGCACGGGAACAAGGACGCTGAGTGGAAAAGTAAGTGATCAGAGCAAAAGACACCCGAACTCCTAATCCTTAGTTAATCTAAGGGATGGGAGATGTAGGGGAAAATAAAACAACGGTACGCAGAAAAGACAGCCCGTCACTCTTGATGCTATGTCCGTCCAGACAGTCCCAAGAATGACATGAGTAGGGCGGTTCAAAAGGTCGGCCTACGTCCTTAAAAAAAAAAAGTGAAGTATATAACTTTAGAAAGATTAGGAAATAACATGACTGCAAAAATTTCCTATAAGAAATAATAAAAGTGATTCCAACGATCTAGTAAGTGTTGTTGTCATGTGAACCAAGTAGGCATCCAGGCAATCAAAGTTGTTTTTTTATTGTAGCGGAATAACACTGAAGGATGCTTTAGATATAACCTACGATGAGGTTGATACATATGTCACAAATCTACATTAAACCACTAGAAGCTAAGTGTCTTAACAGTAAATGATTTTGGTAACGAGGAAGTAGGAGGTCCGATAATTATAAGCGACGTCAACTGCCAACTCAAGAAAAAATTGTGTTAGTAATATCTGAAAGGTTTGGTAATTTTGAATGTGATCTTACATAAGACGATGATTGCAAATATGTAAATATTTTCGACGAAAATCTATACCTTACCAAACCTTAGTACACATGGGAACGGTGATTTAACCCTGTCTTGTAAGATGTTTCGATATAAAGCGTTTCTCCTTAACTTACTAATCAATAGAAGTTAATGGAACAATAACTCAGATATGAAAAACTATAGGATGCGAATCCAGCGGGAAGCAACCGATTTCTACAAATATGTGCCCTAATATACTTTGCAAACAATGGTGATATCAATGAAAATGGCAAAATGTATAGTCTCAACAAATTCAATCAAGGACGTGAACATTTATATTAGACTATTTTATACCTAAAAGAAATTGAGAGAAGCTCTGACTAGTCTCAGTGGGCATTCGATCGACTTCGAAGTTTATTAGCGAAATACTAGATCGAATCCTAAGTGTAAGATATCTTTTGAAAAAGTTGCAGCACCTTTCTTGAAAAATGATAGAAGGCTAGAAGAGATTAGTGCTCTACAGATCCTTTCACTAGCACAATTATTGTAAGCAAAAAAAAAAAAGAAATCAACTTGTGTGCTATGCCCAATTGTACGACCACAAATCGTGCTATGAGAAATAAAATGATCGACCTGCACAACTTGTTTTGAACCGTTGCACACGTATGGAGGAGATTAAAAAAAAATCCAATTTTGATCGTGTTTTTAAGTCACTGTATTCTGTTACATATTTAATAAAACAAAATAAATACATATTTTCGTATTTCTCGGTATTAATGGGTTAATAGTAGCCCTTCTTATAAAGGAATATTCAACAACGACTGGATATATTGGGAAACTCAAGGCTGTTATATGTAGATATAGACAGTTCATTTTTTTCGTTTCGTTAGCAGAATTAGCACAATTTGATTTATGATAAACTCAGTTCAGCTGTATGTTTCAGTATGTGTAAACTTTAGTTACACTTTTTGTTAAACTCAGTAACACAAATCTATCCTAAATAGTACCTACGATAAATTTTGTGTACCGGTACTGCAAACTATAACTATTAAGTAACAATTTGAGCGCTAGAGTCGTAAATTTGAGGAAATATTACACAACTACAATTTCGCCATTCGTGAAGAAACAGTTATCACTGCAATTTACATATTTATTTTTTAGAATGTATGGTAAACTTTATCTTAATTAGTCAACTAACAATCGAAAAAAAAACATATCTTCGTAGGTTCAAATGTAGTTCTTCATCAGTAAGCCGTTTTAATGGGCAAACTTCGATTTTCAAATATGGGGAAACGTTGCTTGGCAAAAAGTCAACAGTTCAAAGTCATATATTATGACATAAGGTGAATATAAACATGTATATTCTTACTAATTTACACAAGACTTTCTCTGGAGAGACAAGTTTTTGACAATGGGAAGCTTCGTATCTATATTTATTTCCTTTCGATAGTCATTTTATTACTTCTACTTCTACTGCATATACACAGTGGGCAAAATTAAAAATGTTATAGTTAGAGTGAAATAATAGATAATAATATGCGACAGTAATTTCAGTTCTGCAATCAATTGCTAGTTGTGCAAAAGAGAGTTAGAGTAGTTAATAAAACTCTAGTAGTTGTTTATTTGTTATAAATTTACGTTTCAGAAGCTTTAGTTGGCACCTTTTCTTTGGTCATAACTTCGTTGTAATTGTTCAATCGTAATTCTTTCTTTACTCTTCCACTTCAGTGATATATAAATTAATATGTGTTAGACGCATTGTGCGTATCTCTTCTATTAATAGCAAAGTACACTCAGCCGAATTAAAAAGCGAACACGTTATATCGCGTTGCAATAGTATACGAATCAGTTGCGCATACAATACGACTGTAGGAATACAATTAATGTGTCTTTATTCATTTCAATAATATCGCATATACTATACAACATCCCATATACATAGGACGGTATTTTTCTATTCTCTGTAGCACTTTCAACTTGACAAATCACGATCAACCTAAGCACACTAAGCACCCATAAAAAAAAGTACGTTAAAATGTATGACTCATATTTCTGCATTATAGCGTTTTATACATACTGGTGCAATAACATTGTCTTCTGACAGTGTTGTTGCCATTTCATGGCCCATGAGGTTTATGTACGATTGGATAATCAGAAAGATATCGCTATGATAAGGTACTTCAGTTACGTAATTTCTTCATGATACAAGCTATAGTTTCTTTAATTCCATTCTATCATATGTAGATTATTTAATATTTAAAATTTATAAATGTCAATATACAGATCCCTCTTTAATATTGATATCTGAGAAATACGAATATGGAATTATATCTACCTATATATTATAGTGTGAGAATGTCCAATATACCGTTTGTAATTAGCGAAATCAAAGCAATCTTTGACAGAATTACATGTTTTCTTTTATTTTTAGTGGAAATTGAATTGTGTTTATACAATTATGTGCATACAGTTACAACATCAGAAAGCTAATATAGACACATCGAAAAAAATCATAATTAGAGTAGGCTATGTGAATGGATTGTTACCTTAGCCACTTTCACATAATGACATTTATTCCTTGACATGTAATTTGAGGTTATAAACCATTTATAAACTTTGGTTACAATAAAATGTCAAATAATAAATGTCATTATGTGGTAGTGGCTAAAGCAACGATGAAAAACATTTACATAGCCTACACCAATTATGTTTTTTTTCGATGGCACGTTATAACATTATACAAAATATCTTTAACAAGAGAATATAACATCTTTCATAAGATTGCTGATCACCAATCTCATGGTGATAGCATATTTTATAAATTGTTATGTTGTTATGTTATGTTATAAATCTTATAATTTTTAACTTTAAAACAATAAAACATAGATATGTATCGATATTAGGTACACTGGCTTGCAATAAAATCTCGTACACTTAGTTCTACCTAGATTTATTTCACCTTTTTGTGACGTGTCTAATTTGACGTTTCATTTTCAAAACTACACTACGTTTATCAGTCACCATAACCTCTATGCATACCGTTACATCTGTCAAATCTAAAGTCAGCTTACATTGAAAAATAATCCTCAAAAATTAGCTTACTTGACATTAAGGTGTACGAGATTTTATTGCAAGCCAGTGTACATACAGTGGCCTTCAACGAGCATTATATTGGATGTTGTTTTAATTTGTTTGTCATTTTATAGTTTTCAACATTATTTTAAGCATGATTTATAATTACAAAATGATATGGAAAGTATTTGTAACTTTCGAACTATGACACGCCGAAATATCGTTTTTGAAGTGACCTTAAATGTCTTTTGTATGTCAAAATATAGAAAGTGCCACCTGCAAAAAAAAACGTTACTTATATCACACTAGAGAACTTTAAATTTTTCCAAATATATTTTATAACGCTTCATTTTTATGTACCTATTGTTCACATTTAAATATGAAACACTATTTATTATAAATCGTACTTGCACAAAATGCTTGCACAAACTCCTATATCGCATTTCTGTCTCTTTTTCCACTTTTCGTTGCAAAATATTTTTAATACAATTCTCATAATTCTTGTTACTTTAGGATAAATAAATTTAATGATGTCTTCTAAATGATTATTTTCCACTTTATTGTTTAAAGAGCCTGATGAAGTGGCAATAAGGTTCACAAAAATCAAATTGTTCCTTCTTAAATTTCCAACAATTGTATTTATGGTAAAAATTCATTTATTTGTTATTATTTTAATTGTTAATACTAATTTGCCTTGTATTGTTACAAACGTTGGCAATAAAGATCGTTCATAAATTTTCCTAATAATGCTTGGCGGTGCAATCAAAACTTGTTAACCTCAATTTATAACCTAACTTTTTCGTCGTTAATGCGATCCTATCAAAATAGTCTATTGCAAGAGGTTAATTACATTCTAAAACTAAATCCAAAACCTATAAGTGTAGTGCCTAACATGACCTCAGATTGATTTTTATTGAACGTTGGATTCAGGTTGTCCAGCTATCAATAAATTAATTTTGCAAAACTGAGGACTTTAGTTTTTCTTGGTGAGTAATTATTAAAGGCAATATCTAGAAATTTAACAGATTCAAACTACTGTTCTACCCCTATACTTGACGCTCCTCCGCGAAACTTTCTACTGACATCATAAAAAAAAATTGCTCTACAACTACTTCTTCAAATTAAAAAAAATCTGTTAGTATATCAGATACCTAATTATCTTTGGAAGTGTGTTGGATTATATCGTTTTTTACTGAAGCTTAATGAAAACTAAAATTTGATATTTTATTGTAAGCAGCAATTAGTGTAGCAATTTACAATGCCTATGTATACCTAGACAGTCTTCGGAAGATTAGCCATATCGACACACGGTGGTCGTAGTTTTATACATATGTAAGTATTTAGAATGTATAATTAACATAACAGACAACAATTTTGCAAAACACTGTATCTGGTAAAAACAATCAACATAATAATACAATGCCACAATGCAGGTCAGGCATGAAGATATAGAAATTCCTCGATGGACTTCGAAGAGCCCCCTTCTGAAGTGGGCTAGGCGCAGTAGCATCACCAAGTATTGGTTCCTTTCTACTTGGTATGACTTATCTAGTTTGTTCTTCGAGTTCCAGTATAGAATTTAATTGCTATGATATGTATATTATCATGTATGTATATCAATTAGTCATCCATCGTCAACAACTTCTCGTCGTGAATGTATGTGTTTCTAATACTGTGCATATTACTAAAAATTGTTTGCTAACTTTTACTGTGTTCAGGGTCAACATGATACTAAACCGATGAATTTTCGAATACGTAATTGTAATCTCTAACCGACGACTTATCTGTTAGAAAATTTATATGCGGAGAATTTATCATGGGTTATAGGATCCTATTATTTTTTTAGTGGTGTTTGAAATCATATTTTAATAGCCATGTTATTATATCCTAAACACATTTAAAATAAATATTTGTATTCAATTTTCATTGCTAATTAGGTTCAATAATGGGTTTTAATACAAAGACGTTGAATAAGAAGAAAATTAAATAAATAAGTAGAAATAAAATATTCAATATTAGTATATTGTTTGAAGTAAATTTTTGATTGTTCCATTAAATAGACTATCGATTTATTTTAATATTCGAGTAAGAAAGAATGAAAACGCGAGGACCTGTTTTTGAACTCTAAATTTACAATTTGAGTCAACGAATAGGTGTATTTATTTATGTGAAACATGCAAAATTTCTAGATAATTGGTAAATCAGAACTTAAATACTCTTCTCTTACATATACATATAATCACTGTCATAAAATGGACATTTCTGGATCAACTGAGATTTATGTATTGGAGCATTTTTTAGTTATTTATGCACTTATACATTCTATTTAATAATATCTAACACATTTTTATTTGCAGTGTTATTTCAACTAATTTTAGTTTTAAATTTTAGTTTTTCATGTTTTGTTATAATGCAATAAAAAAATATTAACGGTGGCGTTGATTTAAATATTTGCTATTTTATAAATTTTTGTCTTTGGCGCAATGAATCGTATGTAAATTTTTTCCTACTATGAATTTTGAACGGTTATCAACTACAAATGTGCAGCAAAGTTGAATGTTTTTAGTAAAAATATGTATGTAGCTACACAAAATGCAACTTCATTCTTGATACTTAATTTGGTCACCCTTGAGTTACGCGTAAGTATATTTAAAATATTAATGTATAGCTACGCGTGTGTGTACCGTGATTGAAAATATAATTGACTTGTTAAATTGAAATTGGTCTGACGGACGTGTAAGCGGGGTAAACTGTATTAATCAATTTAAATAACAGCTATGATTGATTAAGGCGATACAGAACTGCCGACTCATAATTGATTTTGTGAAAATGATGATTATGCATATGTGCTCAACCTACGTCTTCTTTACAGAGCAATAATGACTCGATTGACTTTTGTTTCTCATATACACCGCTCAGCTCATACCCATCCCTTCATTTGTTGGTGGAGTACGCAGTAACGTGGTGAAATGTGCTAATAAGATGCATTACCTGTCATTAAATAACTGACATTAAACATAAATATACGTGCAATTTACAAGCACGCCAACTTAAAACTTTTATAATGTCAATCATTGTAATATTTTTCTTGAATATAGTGGAGATAAAAAAATATCAACGTTGAGAAAATAATTAGGTTCTTGTTCATTTACGTAATGAAATATTGGATATAACCCCATCACATTACTACTCCAATGAGTTTTCCTTTATCTTTCTATTTCCTAAAAGGGCTTTTGTTTTTTTTTTTTAACATTGTTGGAATTCAAAAGAGCAATTGAATTAGTAGTATGAAGTGTAGGTAACTGTGTAAAGCTAGCAGCAAATTGGTTCTTCCTGTATGTGTGTCAATTGGAATTGGATAATAAATGCTTGCAAAATTCGCTTACACCCTTGCGTCAAATCATGTTTCTCAAAAATAATTCGGGAAAGAAATAAAATGTGTGTTTGTATTTCTCTTAAAACTCCAATACTTTTATAGCTAGTGAATTATGTTCTCTACTGCAGACTACGTTTTATTAAAACAAACTAGTAATTTTTTAATTCAAATGTAAATACTGTAAGGGATATATTTATAGATCGTGCTTGAGGTTGTGCTGTTGCTTGAATATGCGATTTATGCAGTAAAAAAAGTGAAAATATGCCAATAAATATGCACGTTTCAAAAAGGAAGTACATATGCAATAATATGCATTTTGTCCACTAAATATGTGAAAATATGCACATGAAACGTACAACTTAATTTTTACTTAATACGTTGTTCTTGAATTAGATTTTAAAAAGGAATAAAACAAAATTTCAAAACGTATTATTTATTGATACTATATGCTCCTTGTCTGATATTTCGAACGGCCAGCTTTGTCTTAGCGCTTATTTTTGTATTTGATTTCACTTCTATGGACAAGCTTTTAAATTCAAGACATTTCCAAACATCGACACGACCTCAAGCAAGAACTATTGAGGTAATCCTAAATAAATGCGTTCATAGTTCAAATATAGATATTCTTGTTTCAAGAATGTGCTTATGCCATCCACGCAGTACAGCCAAACAACTGTTCGCGTATAGATCAACTATAAATGTACAGTAGAACCTCGATTATCCGTGCTGCGGATTAACTGTGTTAGCAAACAGCTTTAATTATCCGGGTTTCAATTATCCGTGCAGAATGCGAATTAGTACAAACGGTGCACGTTAATTCGCCGTGCCATCATCGTATACATCGTACAACTTATACTGCTTTCCACGTTAACGCCTTGAATCGTTTTGCAATACCTCCTACCATTTTAACTTTTTCTAAATAATTTTTTCATCAAAAACTTCTGTAGTTCCCAATCTTCAAATTTGTCGCTGGAAGTTTTTCGAAATCTAAACTTTCTTCGATTCAATTGTCAATGAAAGTTGAAGAAACATTCCGATCGACTCGTATTAATTTACGTAAGTAGTCATAATAATTAGTAAACCAATTTTTTTGACTAAAATAAGTAGGTGCGGATTAACCCTGCTTTTCGATTTTCCGGGCTTGGTTCAGTCCCGACCAGCACGGATAATTGAGGTTCTACTGTACTTACCTATGTATATAAATATCGGAAGTCTCTTCGACATTGTTCCTGCTATTTCTGCGATGAAATAAGGAAGTAGAAGTATCGTTATGCTTTATTGTATTTTTTTTTAATGTCGTGGGTGCTTAGTTGCAGTGACTGACTGATTAAAATTGACAAAAAAATATAAAAAAGTATGCATTTATGATTCAAACTTTACCAGATACATATATATTGACATCCAAATAGGCACCCGCTAATAAACTAGAACAACAGCTAACAATAAGTATGCATTTAAAGTTTTATGTAATATCTGGAATATTTATCAGCAGAGGTCCAACAAACTTTGCAACTTTTACTCTAATTTTTGCTTAACAAATTCACTTCCAACATCAATTTCCATTTAATACGATTGAAATTTGAAATACATACTAGCTTCAATCTCATGTAATATAAATCTCTGGGCTAGGGCTAGGCAATATCATTTTTGACATCAATTCTTGATATATCTATATTTTTGATAATACCATACGGTTTGGAGTCTACTCAAAATTTCGTATCGCTTACGAATTGATGATCAGGAGAAGTATGTGCGGTCTATCTCTTCATTGATATTATCATCTTGATGTTAGTAAATTAGATATAATCATTCATGTACGAATGGGTTTACGTTCAAAAATATGTATATAACGTATAAATCCCAAGTGCGCATATATTGTTTTATGCATAACTTTTCAATAATGAAGATGTTTTTCATAATACGGTTTATAGAACTTCTTAGTAATAGACTACCAACAACAATTGATCAGTGGAAATTGGTTCGAATATTTTCCTAACTCTGTATAATCGGCAATCGTAGAGATAGATATAGCCATAGGTCTTCTAATAGCGATATCTCAGATATATTCATATATATTTAAATATCGAAACGGTATTATATTGGATTATTAATGGAATTGTTGGATAGAACACAAAATTTCATAAGAATATCCACGGTGACCAATTACTGTGTTAAAGTCCAATATATGCTTTGTCTTCAGATAATTCAAAAGCCGTTTAAGAGGAGATTGTAGGCAGCCTTCAGTATTACAATATAAAATAATTTTTGAATATACATACAGGTTTTTATAGAGTATACAAATATACAAGCTTCTATAGTTGCACTGCATTTGTACAATGATGGGCTTTAGTACTGACTCATCCGACCACCAATCACATTTTCAATTGCCAATTTCGAATCCTATAATACAATAAGTAGGCTTTTAATTAATAAATACTTAATTGACACAACTCTAAAGTAAACTTACTAAATTACGAAGAAGCATAAATCATTATAAATTGACCTAAGCTTTTAATGTTAGAAATAAATATAAGATTTATAGGACACTGATAAAAATGTAAATCAGTTGATCAGTATGATTATTGGTGATATAGATATAGATTTAAATACTAAAAACACAACATCTTCAACGTATGACAATATTCTGAGTAGGTACTTACGGATTTAGTAAATACATAAACTCTATTACTAGAGAAGACATTAGAGATAATACTTTGGTTAGTTCGTGCTTGGATCATATATATCTTCGCGCAGTTAAAGATGATGCAGCAGAAGGAGCTATTATTACATACAGGTTATCTGATCACTATCTTATGGATATTGCGATCAGAAGTAATGAAGGGAGACGTAGTGGATGTCCGGAATTGACACGAAAAGTGATTCTTGATAATACTTAATAAGTTTGGAGAGTGTCTAAAAAGTAATTTCAGTGATATGATTGGTGATCCCGGCTGGGATAACATAATACTAAAACATATTTATGATCACTTTTATATGTTATGGTATTCGTTACTGAAAATATGTAATACATCTTTAGAAAAAGGTATACTTCCCGTAAGTCAAAAAGTAGCAATAGACAAAGTGCTTGAAAGACACGTCGCGGATATGTTGCGCTCCGTTATTAATAATATTATAGATCCGAACCAGTATGGATATTAGGAGGGTAAAGGTACCATTTCTCTCTTGGAGCGATAAATAACTTAACTGAAATACAGGCAATGCGAATTTACCATGACCACCCACGCGACTTAAGGAGGACAAAGCTATGATAAGCTCTAGATTTACAAATAAGTATGGAAAACGAGTATCAAAATGTTCATCAAGAATGTTTAATCGACTCCCGGCAAGTATAAGGGATGAAAAGCTAGTAAGAGTTAAAAAAACATAATTCAATATTTATTACGTGAAGAGTTATAAGTGATTAGTGCAGAGGCTCCGTCAAGTTGGCCCCCCTCAATCTTGCACCGGGCTAATATCTATCTAAAAAGTTTGTGCCAAGCTTGCACCAGCTTGCGCCACACGTATAACAGCTTGCACCCCTCCAGTTGAGTAATTATTTAAAAAAAATTGCAGGGGGGGCTAACTTGACGCTAGCCCCCCCTCATCACGGGAGAATCTTCAAAATAGGGTAGATAGCTTGAACCCACCTTGCGCCAACTTGCGCCACCAATTTTAGAGCTTGCACCCCTCTCCAACCCCTATATATTTAATATTTATGTTTCCAAGCTAGCCCCCCCTCATCACGGGAGAAAGTTCAAGATAGGGTAGATAGTTTGCACCCACCTAGCGCCACCAATTTTAGACCTTGCACCCCTCTCCAACCCCTATATATTTAATACTTATGTTTCCAAGCTAGCCCCCCCTCATCACGGGAGAAAGTTCAAAATAGGGTAGATAGTTTGCACCCACCTTGCGCCAACTTGCGCCGCCAATTTTAGAGCTTACACCTAGAGCACCCCCTATATACTTAATATTTATGTTTCATATCAATCATATCTTGTCTAAATATTGAATTTGCAAGTGTGTGAATATCGTTGTAATAGTGAATTACATTAAAAATAAAACTATTAGAAATAAATTTAAAATAAACATATTAGTTCCACTACAAACCAAAAATAAAATTGTGTATTATTATTAATTAACCTAATTATTATTTAATTAAATAATTAATTATTATTTGATTAATTATTAATTAATGGTATACATGGTATACATGATCATAGAATTACTATTAGAACATTTGTTACCTGCAAGCTATGTTTTGTGGTATGTACTTGAATAACAGAATTTATTGAGCTTACATTTAGTTAAATTTTGGTTATTAAATTTTGATTAGTGATTTGGTAATCTTTTTTGTTGGGGCAGTATAAGCTCTGAAACTGTTGAAACTAATTTTGCATTATCTTTAAATTTTTGTTAAATGTTGAAGAATCTGGTTTCTTTTTTAATTAGATTGATAAAGTACTTCATTTTACATACTTCAATTTATGTGCTATCGTCATCGGTGTTTTGTACATATTATATGTGTCTCTATGAATTTATCTATAGGATACATTTATATGGATAAGATTGTCATTTAACTTGACTAGTATTTGGATATCAGATACACTATCGTGATCACTGTTTTGTAATTATTGTATATATATTGCTGCAGTCAGGCTTTATTGGCCTTGTAGTATAAGTTTATTAAGATAGTATTATAGTTTATTTTGTAGTAGTTTTTTATGCGATTCTACTTTGCAATTGCTTAAAAATGGTACAGTTCCTATTGGAATAGGTAACATTATCATGTAATTTTTATCTATAACTTTTAAATTGCTATTTCAAATTAATAAGGTGTGGCGGGGATTTCCGGCCAACTTGGGTCTCCCCTACGGGGGTGTCCTTGGGTGGTGGGACTTCGTACGCTTCGGTGTGAAGGAGGAGTTGGGGACAAAAATAAATTATTTAATTACATCCCATAAATATTTTGCAATCAAAAATGTGAAATAAACTAGATTTTGTAAATATAAACAAAGTTGACATTTCTACATTAATATATTTGTATAGTAATATATGTATCTGTCATAATATAAAAACAGTATTAATTTTTGCATATTATCATATCCTATTATATCTTAAATAATTTAAGAATATCCAGCCATATCTCTTAATTAATAGGTATTAACATATTTATCAGCCTGTTGTGAAAAAAAATGATTCGTTTTTATAAAATGTAAATTTAATATACAACTTAAATTTCAAATACAGATGTGCAGTAGTGTGCAAGTTATCGACCACTTGTGTATAAATAATTAATTCGTATACATTTTTGATAAATGAACTTTACTCTAAGATGGATTGCAACGGAAATTCGTAATAATGAAACCAAAATACAGTTTTGATGTTTTAAACATAAAGCGCCAAATTTAAATAATATATGCAAATAATTTGTTAATGTTTGGTGTATCCACCTTTCGCTCGAATCACTTGCGTAAGCCTGTTTGGCCCGCTATTTCCTAGATTTTGGCAAAAGTCCAATGGAACGTTTTCCAATACTTCTTGAAATATGGCTAACAGTTAATTTGCATTTTTAGGCGACCTTCTATGTCTCGCTTGGTCCAGGTAATCCTACTATGTTCGATGATGTTTAAATCAGGACTCTGAAGTGGCCAAGCTATTAATTTGCAAATATTTTGTTTTTCCTGATCATCAAGGTATTGTTCAACTATCCGAGCAGTATGTTTCGCATTGTGGTCCTGTTGTAAATTCAAATTTTGCGCAATCAGTCGACGACCTGCAGATATCACATGTTCCTGGAGAATATTTAAATACTGCGGTGCAGTCAGGCGACCGTCAGTTTTGAGAACGGACCCTAAACCAACAGCTGTTATACACCCCCAAACTTGAATAGGGCCTCTACATTGATAGTAGTCTGTATACATGCTGGATTGTAATGTTCGCCGAGGCGTCTTCTCACATACAGGCGCCTGTTACTGCCAAATATTCGGAACTTTAATTCATCAATCTACAGCACACGATTTCAATCTTCAATGATCTAGTTTATATGGTTTCTGGCGTATGTCATTCTTTTTTACCTATTTCTATGCCTAAGGAATGATTTTCCACGAGGAAGTCGACCATGCAAACCTTGTTTTATTAGATGGCGCCATACGATGGACGGATGTACTGCAACACCAGTTGCTTTGTGTAGATCTTGCGCTAATCGTGTCGATCCTCGTATTTGATTGCTTAAGGCAGTTCATTGTGGGAACTGGTCAAATCTTTCAGTTTCCTTTTTTGGTCGTCCAGATTTTGGTTTGTTTATTATATCGCCCGTTTCTGGGTTTTTCCTTAGAACACTGTTGACATTGCTTTGCAAACAACCCACTTCTGCAGCAATTTGCCATTGACTAATATGTCCTTGTTCACTCAAAAATAAAATCTTGTGTCTATTTTCTATCCATACTCTGGGCATTTTTATAATTAAAGTAACAGTTTATTAATTTTAATATTTACACTATGCACACTATTTACAATAATTCTGTTCTAAGAAACAACTTTGCGGAATAAAAATTAAAATTTCACAAAATTACAAATTAAAATTCGTCAAAAACGCTTTTATACATTTAGTACTACAACCACTTGCATTAACAAATTACAATTGACTGACCGTATTACTCTGTAATAAACTGCAGGGATACGAGCATTTAGCGTTCTTTTCTCAGAATTAGACATGTACCATTAGTAAAACTTAACGTGGCCTAAGAAACTGTGATACTTCTTCTCGTATTATTTTCAATGTAATAACGTGTAGAAATAGTAGATGTTTTATTTTAGGGATTTCCTCAGATCGGGGTTGTAATAAACTTTTATTTTGATAATATACGTGTGACCGATAACTTATGCACACTACTGTATATACTGTTGTAATACAATTTACGTTCAGCCTACAGCAAATAATACAACAATGTATGTAACGAAATAATTCTCCTTTAAATAGGAAGATAACGTATGCCAGGTAGTTGAGAATTGACCAGTTCATTATTTTCATAAATCGAGTATGGTACATAAGCGTTATATTTACGAGGTTTTATGGCACTTTGAGTCAGTTTTAATGCCCACTGTACATGTCCTGTAGCATTAGTCAAAACTCATATAAGTAGATATTATATCATTTTCGTGAAGATCATATTGCCTTTTGTATAATCAGCACTTTTTGCAATACTATCCTTTCGTTTGGAGAAATATTTTCTCTATCTAAGTTGATTAATTTCTGCGATATTCCATTTATTGTTAAATACAGCTGTAATGATTAGAAGAATGCAATAATAATAATAACTAGATATTTACGATATGTGTATCGTAATGTTTGATTTTATGGTACGCGATGGAAAAATTGTCAAACGAACTGGCGGCGGGTTGGATAACACATCAAGTATCCTAAAACTACATTACGATATAACTATCGTACAACGTTTTATCTACTTTCATAATTAATACAAATAATTTTGTGTTTAGTGTTAAAACTGCGCTTGTGAAAAATAATAGGCAGGTTAGTTTAATAGGTCTATTTAATTACTATAAAGCCTAGTTACGAATCCAACATGTAAGTTCTCTTAGTTTTTGGAATATTTAAAACACCGAAATAGAAAAAAGTGGTATAAAATGATGCTTCATAAGATTTTTGCGCACTCGTTTTTAATCTTCCAATTCAACAACGCAAGTCGCCAGGTGTTTTAGTACCTTTCAAATATGGAATTTCAAATAATCTTTTCTTGAGAAACTGCTAATTCAAATACAAATTGACAATTTATGTGTGTAGTCGGTGTAGTAGACCATGCACCACAACTGACGTTTAGAATTTAATATTGTGTTGGCGTATGGTTGTTACTACTTCCACAGCAAGTAACATTGAAAGAAGAGAAAGAAAGTGAAAGTGAACAGGAATTGCAGAAAGAATGTTTCCTAATTGTTACAACCACTTGTGAAAATATTAAGCTATTTTGTTTCATAAAATTGTTTAACTAAGTTTACAGTGTGTTCATACGAGGGAGCGTTTTTATATTCGCGGAATGGGGGATAAGGGATGGAAATAAAAAAAACCAAATTATTTTTCTTTTTCAATATATTCACCTGCAAGACGGATACATTTTTCACATCTTTCAATTAATTTATTTATACCCTCATAAAAAAATGATTTCTCTTTATCAGTAAAAGACGCCGAAACTGCCTCCTTGACTGCCTCTTTTTTTATTTTCGGAAACAGGTAATAATCACTCAGGGCCAGGTCTGGGCTGTAGGGTGGGTGATTCACAATTTCGAAGCCCACCTTATGCAGAGCAGCTAAGGCAACGCGGCTCTTGTGGATGGGCGCGTTGTCGTGCAAAAGCAGCACACCTTTCGTCAATTTTCCCCGTCTTTTCTCTTTAATGGCTTCTTTTAGTCGCTCTAATATGGAAGCGTAATATTCTCCGGTTATAGAAACACCTTTATCTTTATAATCAATCAACAATATTCCTTCCGAGTCCCAAAATACCGTTGCCATGAGTTTCCCAGCTCGGGTCGTCTTCAAGGGATTCCCTTCCTTGTTTAAATAAACTATGCCACTTGTACACCATGGTTTTTCCTGGACAAGAGTCGCCGTAAACCAATGACATCTCATTCATTATGGTCGCGACTGATTTTCCTTGCCTGGTAAGGAACTTTATAACGGCACGATATTCGATTTTTTCCATATTTCACTTTTCACTCCTGATTATGTTACTTGGTTGACCATAGCTCAAAGACTAACTGTCTAATAACAATGAAACTTCGTATTTATACTAATTATGAGTCGCTGCACAGGCCATTGCTAAACACCCCCCTACAGCCCGCTCATTCCGCGAATATAAAAACACTCCCTCGTATGTACAGATGTGTACAAAAAAATGGGACAACTCATAAGCATACATCCCAAGTTTTTATTTGTCTAAATTGATCTACCATGCCATACAGCATATTTCGCTTGTTATTAAGTCAATTGACATTCCATGAGTATAAGACCTTAATTACACAACTTAAATATGTTTGTCCCAGATTTTATTGAACAGTACTGTACCTGTTCTCATTTTTTTTTGTTTAATAAAATTTGAGTCGCAGATATTCGGTTTTCTTATGTACATACGTTTGTCCTTCTATGAAGGACTAATATTACTTATTCAAAATCAATAAAAATTAAAATATTTTATTTCTTCCACGTATAACGACACGGTCCGTAAGACCGGCGCCATCACTAGTACGCAAGAAGTTGACGCTACAACTGGAAGATTAAATGGAACTTGTGCGCAAAATCATGTATTATGACATCTGTATTTTAATACATATACTATTACTTGAATATAAAATGCTACCATTCTATAACTCTAGTATTATTGTGCATTTTACTCCAAGTAGGAATAGTAAAACAGTTTTAATTATCATATTTCTAATGTATTTTAATACAGGTGTTCGATATATTGATATTGTTCAGATCAAATAAGAGTATTTATCCATATATATTCTCATCCCTACTTGGTATATACACTATGAAACAAAATTATTCACACCCTAGCTTTCCGCTCGCAATTTTAAGAAAAAGAAAATTGAATAAAGTCAAGCAAAAATATGAAACATATATTTATTCCTTTGTAACATAGCCTCACAAGAAACTAACAATTCATTTTCCTAAAGATAAGTTTTGATAATAATAGAAACAAAATAGTTCAGATTTATAGTATTTTAAACACAACATAAATATTCACACCCCAGTTTAATATCTGGTGTGACCGCCTTTTGCCGTTATGACAGCCTGGCATATCCGAGGCATTGACTCCAGCAGTTTTCTGGTATATTCAGGTAAAATTTTACGCCATTCGTTATTAACAATTGCTTTCAAATTTGAATTATTACTCGGTTTCTGCTCAGCAACTTCCTTTTTCAAATGAGACCACAAGTGCTCAATGGGGTTAAGGTCCAGCGATTGACCCGGCCAATCCAGAACTCGTGTATGATTTTCTTGAAACCTGCTGAATTGTGTACAAATCGGCCAGTCCCATCATTTCAGCACTAACGACGTTGTTGGTTTGTAGTATATTTTTATACATTTGTTTATTCATTATGCCGTCAATAAAACTTAATTTTCCAACTCCATTCCATGACATACAGCCCCCCATATCAGCAGTTTTCCTCCATTTTCATAAATGAAAAACTTATTGATTAGAACATTAAGGGACTAAATTCTTCATTTTAATTTGGGGTGAAACTTACCCCCACCATATTTTATTGCTTCATCAGACCAAATTATCTGCTTCCACTGTTCTATGATCCACGTTGCTTTTTCTCGCGCCCACTGAAGTCTTCTTTTTTTGTTCTTATGTGATATAAAAGGCTTTCTGAGCGCAATACTTTCCTTAAATCCAGTGTCTTATTTACGTCGGCGAACGGTTTGGCTTGAAATTTCAACTCCAAATGAGGTATTTGCGTCAGCTGCTATTTTTAGAGCAGATATTCGCCGATTTTTTTGCACTTCTCTAATTATCATTGAGTCCAATCTTGCTGTAGTTTTTTTCTTTCGTGCTCTACCACATATTTTCAATTGTATGTGTTTTTTTTTAATTTTTGCACAATACTTGCCACAATATGTTCACAGCAAGGTTTTGACTATTTTTTTTGTACCCAAAACCTTTCTCATGTAATTCCACAATTTTCTTTCTTAAATCAATGCTCAACTTTTTCGTTTTTGCGAGTCTGATGCGGTAATGGTTTTACGACGACTGAGTTCTTCTTATAATATTAAAACCTTACAAACGAGATAGTTTAATACTACTAGAAGAGCGCTTTATGTTAGGGTGTGAATATTTATATTGCGTTCACAGTATTAAAGAGAACTCTTGTCTGTTTATTTTTGTAAACACATTCGTTATAGCAAAATAAATAGTTGCTGTTTTATTAAGGTTTATTGGGAGGAAATCAATATCTACTTTGTTTCATTTTTACTTTACCGTGTTTCACATTTATTCTTTATAAATAATTTTTTTACATAGTGTATGATGCAGCTACGTATATGAAAGAGGAAATACTTCGCAAAGTATATAACAACTCATACAACAAAAAGGCGCATTCGTTGGCTGCACATGTTACTTATTCCCTAATCCATTCACTGTGATTACATAAATGTTGCTTTACTTTTTAACAATTCGTGTTAGATATAAGTAAACATGGCATATGCTTACCACATGCAATGCAGAGGTTATTTTGAGCATTATTGGATTTGCGATCTGTCAGCCTACGGGCGAAGAATACCACCCTTGAATTGCAAATTAGTATGCAGTCGTGTCGATATAAATATTCCACGATCGGTGAGCTCACTTCAACGTCCAATGGTGAACACAGTGCGTAATTTTTTTTTATAATTTAAATTAAATGCAAAATTGCATGCGCAAGCTGCTGACATGTGTAACTAATTTGCCAAGTTTAGATATAACTTTTGTATCGATTGTATTCAGATATTCTATGATACGACTGGTCATGCCTAGATACTTTCAATAATACTAATGATGCTGTCAGTGCATTTCATAACGTTTTCTATGATATATTATACACCTCTGTACCAAAAATTTTGAACAATAATAAATCAGTATCCCTTTTTGTTTGCACTACCATAATGAATCATCTTAAATTGAAGTCATATTCTAGAAAAAAAAATGAAAATGTGTGAAAGATCAATCTTTTACAATAAAAATATAGATTACTAAGATGTATGTGCAAGTCCTTAATCTGATGCATATGAAAGCTTTATAGAACGAGTTGAATCCTTAATAATTGATAAGCCACTGAGACAAAGTAAACGTGGTACCACACGTATAGAAGAGATTGAACGCTCCCGGAAGCATAATAGTAGATGCTTTTACAAGTTTGTTTCCCTCAGCATGTATGTACTCCTGGCTATCACAGTTCTCAGGCTAATTTTAAGCTTAACACTAAACACTTTAACCCACTGAACACCAAACAAGTTTTAACTAAAACACCGACGCGTTTCAACAGCAATGCTGTCATTATCAAGGCGATAATAAAACTAATTTTAAGCTTAATCAATCACTCACCTTTTACGTTAGCATATGTTACAGAGGATGAATTGATTAAAATCATGGATTTCTTTTACTCGTGACTAAACCGCTACCGTCTGTAATAATCCGGCCTATACATACAAGTGATTTTTCTGTTGAAGGTGAGCTAGGATTATTCCTGTTTTCAAAAAATGGATTTAACGCAAATTGAAAATTACAGGCCATATCTCTCTTTCCCAATTTTGCTAAAGTATTTGAACTTTGTTCATGCCTTTATAACAACAAAAAGTGCCTTATGTCGCCACATCAAGATGGTTTTATTCGAGGACATTAACCGATAGCGCATTTAGCATGCATCGCACAATAAATATGCCAAAAATTGGATAATCAGGGCCAACTGTATGGAATTTATTCGATAATGAAATCTTATTACGTATAGATTGATGAGCTAGTGAAGTATCGAACAGACAGTTGAATTTTTAGTGAAGTTGGGATTTATTTTTTAATATTCAACTGTTATATTGAACTGCTTGAAATCTTATTACCTACATAAACTTACCAACCTCAGTGGTAACCCCGCTTTCTGTAGTATAGAATGGTATTTTTGTTAAATCAGAAAGATGTTACGCAGTAAGTAACGAAATGGTTAAACAATTAAAGAGTACATTTTACTGAAGTTGGGTTTTATTTTTTAATATTCAACTGTATGGTAGATACTTCACTAGGTCATGAATCTATATACAGAAAGACGTTCTGAATAGAATAGCATATTCGTTAAGGCCATAGTTTTTCAAAATTTACGACACGGTTATGAATGTACATATCAAATTACACTTAATAAAACCTATCGTTATTTTAAACTACCACTTCTTGTTTTTGAATTTTTTTATAAATACATCGGGTTTTTCGTTTCCAATTTTTTTCTGGGACAATTATTCTGAATCCAAGCGGTAGCAATGCCATATATTTTCTATAAAACAGATCCACAGAGTTCTCTTTTTTCACACTCTGATACCTTATGTACATACATTTTTATTTTGCTTGGCCATCACATCAAGTTTTTGAGAAATTTAATTTCTTTGATGTATCAAATTTTATTGTTTGAAAATATTTTCATCGATGGATTATCATGCTAACGAGCAGGTTTAAGATATCTGGCGTTGATTTTTATGTCATAGTCCTTAATTCACTTCTCTTTTTCTTTTGGAATTGATCAAATCATCAAGCAATTAATAGATTCGTGCGTATGCGGGTGTACAAGATATTGTAGATGGATTATGCTCCTCAAATGCAGTCTATTTATGATAGTAGTGCTGGTTAAGCGTAGTTTCTATGCACAATGTCCGGTTTGTATTAATAATAATTAGTAATAATTCATACCTTAGCATTACCCTAAATAACTTGCGCTAGTAACCGGGGGCATCGGCTGGCAATGAGTTATTATTGCGCCTGCAACTGTAGACCGACTTGAGGTGTTATCTTTCCTAGCCCGGCAATCTAATGGTCTAAACAATTTTTGTTCTGTATGTGGAGTTCACTATTTAGCAACATAAACAAAATTTTACTACTTTACTAGAAAAGCGTATAATTTTTATTTTAAATTAAAAATAAAAAAAACTACAAGACCTAGACTGCTAACGCTTGCTGTGCACTATTTGGTGTTTGTAGGAGCTAGCAATATCACAAACATTCCTGTTTCCTTTGCGAGTGAGATAATCGGGTGAGATAATTTCATTATACTCATATAAGCAATGGTCAATATAGTGCTAGGAAAAAGAACAGTCTATGTATACTTCGCCTGTAGAGCCATAAAATACTTCTACAACTATTACACATAGAATTAGATCTGATGAAAAATTGTGTTAAAGCAATGACCAAATCTGGAGCAGGATTTCAATACTTTAAACAAAAATTTCGTAATTGATTCTAGATTCAAGTGTTACACAAGATCGAAAATTTGAGATAATCTTAAACGGGAGTTTTACGGTTTTAAGATGGTGACACGATTTTTTTCGTTATAACAAATCTAAAAATTACGAGGAAATTATTAGTATTAGATTGCCAGACGAACCGGAAAATGGACTTTTTGCATTCGCATTTAGACTTCTTTCCCCTGTCGTCACAAATATCCATTTTAAGAGTGATCGGTAAACGAACAAAAATGTCAGTTATTTCAAGAAGCTGTAACCCATTGTCAAATAGACTTGTAGGTATTTTAAAGAATTTGATACGTTGTCACTTATTTCATTATAAATTTATAATACAATGTATGTTTTATTATGTTTACCATTCATTTTTAAATATACTTTTATAAACGAATAAACAATCTGGCATTGATATTTAATATTTTTAAGAAATGAATGCTGTATAAAATGTTAAACTCTTTGTATAATTTGTTGATGTATACGTGAACAATGAACGTAATAGTATACAAATTCGATTAAAACGAAAGACGTACAAATTTTGTAGCCTACGCAAGTGACCAAAGGCAAAAGGCTAGTATATATGTTTTGCAATAAGTGAGTAACTGAGTAACTACATATCTACTTATAATTATAGGCATATCCGTATATAAATGATTTCACGTGCAAAATTGAAATCAGTTACAGATCAATTAAAAGCAAATAGTGATGGTTACAATAAAAAAGATTTCTTTGAGGAATCATGTGTAAAGAATGATTAAGTTTAATGATATACCGTGTATATATCCAAGTATGTTATATGAATACTTGCTCTTTCGGTTGCATCATCAGCTAGGATTAAACACATATCCAAAATATACAGATATTAAACTCTGGGCGTACTTTCGTTTTTATACCGTATTGTCACCTATTCCATTCTTGTAGATCGTTTCTCCTGTCTCTTGGAATGCAGAAAGATAGACACGTTCAGCTGCCAGTGAGGTCCTCGCCCACCTAGACCTGCACCTGAGAAACGAACTTCTCTCACTTGTCCGTTTCTTCTGCTTGTCTTTCTCTTTTCACCTTCGAGACATTTATGTAAAATATCAATCACCTTGTGTCAGTAGAAGAACGTGAGTACACAGTCGTACGTTCGAGTTAGACAGAAATGGGCAATTCGATTGTTTCAACGGAGTACTGCCATTCATACATTTGACCGTAGGGATATGTCAATGAAGCTATTTAATAGACCTGCATAGCGCTTTGTAATTGCGATTGGTAAGAAGTTTTTATTGGCATCCCTTGTAAGATTACTTATTAAGTTGCCAATACAGGGATTAAATGCAAACTATTAGTACAACCTTACTTTTTGTCTTATTTTGCATACTACTGATTACTAAAAATCTATCTCTAAAAAGATGATTTTATAAATAAACAACAGAGTGTAGTGTATAAAGTCCGTGACATTATAAATCGTGGGTTATTCTGTAGTACAGCGGATTTTAAATTATTATTGTTAGGTATCGAATAACAAATGCAGATCACTAGCAACATAGAAGATACATATATATGTATATATTATATTATGTACAGCTTGTGTATTAAGTAATGTCTTGCCCTTTGAAGAGCGTTTAGTGCGTATTTAAATAGTGCAGTTGTTAGTGTCAAATCATTTCAGCAGTTTAATCTCGTGTTTTTCCTCTAGGAAGAAATGATACTCATATAAATATCCTTCAAATTCTAATCAATCTTCGTTGCTCCCTTTCTTTGTATGACATTGTAATAGTTTATTGAAGTTCTCATTTAAGTTAAACTGTAAACGTTCCTAATTTCTACAGTATCATTGATAATATTCTTTTGTTTATTTGTTGATTTTGGAGCGTTATGTCCACATTGGAAAGTTTTCTCTAAATAGCATTCATAGTGGAAGTTGTATTATCGTTCCAAGCACTATAAATATATCCACCTAAGTGTCGTACTACTTCCAGAATTGTTTCATTATTTTAGGATTTTATCCCTATATGGCCCTTACTGCTTACCTGAACGTTTTCCATAGGTGATACATTTTTTCAAAGTTTGTATAAGGCATTGATCTATGGATCGGATAAGTGCAGTTATGTTTGGAGGTAGAAATATAATTTACATTTTATGATAAGTTTATGTAGGTGTAATGAACATCACTTTATTTTCTTTGATATTGTTTCAACGTGGCGTCCAAAGTAATATAAAAACCCGTCTTGAATGTTGCACATGTTTTCCGGTTAGCTTTGTATATGTACAGTAGCCCTGATATATTTCTAAAGACGGTTCGTTTTCTAGTGCGGTATAGTAGTAATGGTTTTCTTTTGCAATCTTAAGCTGAATGAAATGAATGAATGCAAGAAATATGGCGAGTTGGTTTCTTCACGCGTTAAATTCTCATATATTATATTATTGATTTATACACGTACTGTTTATACTGAATATACTTCTAAAACAGTAGATTTCTCTTGAAGCATTAATAACTTCTAGTGCTGCGATTGAGTTTGCAGTTTGGGAAAATGCTTGTATTCTGTAATATATAATTATTCTCTAGGATTGGGTCTGTTTGTATATGTTTTTATCTAAAAAATTATATATCCATAATATAGTTAAATAAGTGGTATCAGTATTAAATTATTACATTCAATTTAAACAATAATACTTATCTTTTGTAATAAGTACATTTCTGTGTACTAAACTATCGAGCGTTCATGCTTGTCCATTTAACAATATTAAGGCTATTTTCAATAAATAGCCTTAATATTGTTAAATGGCGCATGCAATCATTTGCTGAGTTAAAAATATTTGAAAGAAATATTTCTTTGATACAAGAAATTATGGTTCTCTCCATCATTGGATTAATATTTCATTGCAAATATACCGCGCAAACGCTAATGCAATATGTTAACCAACTAATGACTCTAATATTTAATTAAAATAATTCGAGGCCGTACACCGTGAAGCATACTATGCAATATTTGGGAAATATTACTATTGAAACACATATAGTTACATTGAAACACACATAGTAGGTCGATAAATAAATGATTTTCAAGGACTCCTAAAGGTATGATGTAGACATTTTACAAGAACGATATCGGCAACTTGGTGTAATATAAATAGCTGCACCCATAATGGGCATTATGAATCTAATATTTTTCTTCGAGAAAGTCAAGGAAAGAACTAGTGATAGACGAGCAAGGAAAGATAGAGTTAGTGTAGATCTCACGAACGAACTCTATGAAAGTTCTTGAAACCAGCCTATGTCGAGGGCGAGCCACTCACGATCTAGCTTACGCGACGACAAAACAAATGGCCGCAGACATCCTAATTGTTAGCCAAACAAAAATCTAGTAAAAGGTAACAAAGGGGTAAAGAATTGCAAGTGTTTCGTAGCTGTTTTATTTCGTAACAAAAAGATAGAAGTGTCCAAATTAAAACCTAAAGAAAGATATGTGTACGTCTCGAAAATTTCGCTAGAATTTTGCTGCATCAGCAAACATAACGATCGAAGAATACATCAGAAGAGTCGATGGCTTAATGGAGTGCTTATGCGCGCGAAAAGTAGACGTTCTGGGGGATATCAACTCAAAATCAAGCCTGTGGAGTTCCCCGATAAATGAAAGAAGTGGCGAATATTGGACAGAATGGATGGCTACACTCAACCCAGTTGTTCAAAATACTGGGAATACGTCCATCTTTCGCAGGGGAGGAAGCAGCAGTTATATCGATGTCACCTGTTCCACAGAATATGCTGCTCGAGAGATTAAAGAATGGAAGGTGCTGGAAACAAAAAGCCTGTCTGATCATGCTTATATCTTCTTTGTAACGACTGGTAAGAGCAACACGACGAAACCTTCTTATATGGGATCGGTTCGTTGTGATTAGGACGCCTTCACTACAGATCTGCAGATCTCTGGGATGACAGATGCGGAAAAATATTCATATACAAAATGTGCAAAGCTAATAAAGGAAGCGTACAATAACAGTACTCGAACGGCGCCGGGTGAAAAAATTTGTCCATACTGGTGGAACGCAGAAATCTCTGATGGACGTAAGAAATGTATCACAGCAAGAAGAAGATTAAGCCGTGTGGCCAGAAACCAAAATACACGGGATGACATTAAGGCGGAGGCCTCAAATAGATACAAAATGCCGAAAAGGGAATTGTGCAGGATTATAAGACAGGAGAGAAGAAGAGGCACTGGAGAGAACTTTGCAACAGTCTCGAGGAATATATCTGGGGAGACGACTATAGAATCGTCATCCGAGAATTAAAAAAACTACGTACCTTTCGACATCTCTCCCAACAGAAAAATTGAGATACTAATGGAACTTTTTGTCACAGAGGAAATCTTTGCTCTCTCGACGAACAGGACTAGAGGATTGGCCCGGTTTTGTGGAATGTCCTCCTCTATAACCCAGATAAGCCCAGGATTACTTAGCGCTAATAATTACTGCCACCAATGAATACGACCTGATGACCAACGGTAAGGAAGCATTAGAGACACTGAACGACTGGTTATTGAAGCACAAACTAGAACTCGCACCGAAAAAATCCGAAGTAATTCTTTTCAATGGTAAAACAAGCGAAGAGCACGTGATGTTTAAAGTAGGCAGTACGGTCATTCATCCAAATAAAAACGTAAAGTACTTGGGAATTATCTTTGGTCAGCGCCTCTACTTCGGAGAGCACAGCAAATACGCCGCCGCCGTGAAGAAGGCAGAAGACAGGGCAGCTAGACTATCCCGAATAATGCCTAACATCGATGGGTCAGGTGCATTTCTAACAAAAGTGGTGCGTTGTATCATTCTCAACGGAGCGCTGGTATGGCAACTTGTGCTAGGAAAAAAAATATATCACAATATTATAGAGAAAGCACAGAGAAAAATGCTGATCAGCGCCGCTTCGGCCTTTCGCGCTGCGTCAACGACAGCACTACAGGTTATGACCGGGGTCCTGGCAATAGACCTGCTTGCAGAAGAACGAAATTATAAATACGAAAATGGCGCAGTTATTTCCAAGGCCACCGCTAGAAACATCACAACGGGGAAGTGGCAGAGAAGATGGGAGCAACATCAAACAAATGCTCAATGGACAAAACGCTTAATTCCAGACTTGGGTCAGATGCAAATAAAAACGGAAAACTGATATTATCTGTCGCAGGTCCTAAGCGGCTACGGGGTATTTTGAGCGTACACCCGTAGATTTGCCAAGGACAATATCAGCATATGTATGTATGAACTGTGGGAAAGAAGACACAGTGGCTCACACGATATTTATATGCCGACGATGGAAAGTAGAAAGAGACGCGACGAATCGTACTCTTGAAAGTCAAGGAAAGAACTAGTGATAGACGAGCAAGGAAAGATAGAGTTAGTGTAGATCTCACGAACGAACTCTATGAAAGTTCTTGAAACCAGCCTATGTCGAGGGCGAGCCACTCACGATCTAGCTTACGCGACGACAAAACAAATGGCCGCAGACATCCTAATTGTTAGCCAAACAAAAATCTAGTAAAAGGTAACAAAGGGGTAAAGAATTGCAAGTGTTTCGTAGCTGTTTTATTTCGTAACAAAAAGATAGAAGTGTCCAAATTAAAACCTAAAGAAAGATATGTGTACGTCTCGAAAATTTCGCTAGAATTTTGCTGCATCAGCAAACATAACGATCGAAGAATACATCAGAAGAGTCGATGGCTTAATGGAGTGCTTATGCGCGCGAAAAGTAGACGTTCTGGGGGATATCAACTCAAAATCAAGCCTGTGGAGTTCCCCGATAAATGAAAGAAGTGGCGAATATTGGACAGAATGGATGGCTACACTCAACCCAGTTGTTCAAAATACTGGGAATACGTCCATCTTTCGCAGGGGAGGAAGCAGCAGTTATATCGATGTCACCTGTTCCACAGAATATGCTGCTCGAGAGATTAAAGAATGGAAGGTGCTGGAAACAAAAAGCCTGTCTGATCATGCTTATATCTTCTTTGTAACGACTGGTAAGAGCAACACGACGAAACCTTCTTATATGGGATCGGTTCGTTGTGATTAGGACGCCTTCACTACAGATCTGCAGATCTCTGGGATGACAGATGCGGAAAAATATTCATATACAAAATGTGCAAAGCTAATAAAGGAAGCGTACAATAACAGTACTCGAACGGCGCCGGGTGAAAAAATTTGTCCATACTGGTGGAACGCAGAAATCTCTGATGGACGTAAGAAATGTATCACAGCAAGAAGAAGATTAAGCCGTGTGGCCAGAAACCAAAATACACGGGATGACATTAAGGCGGAGGCCTCAAATAGATACAAAATGCCGAAAAGGGAATTGTGCAGGATTATAAGACAGGAGAGAAGAAGAGGCACTGGAGAGAACTTTGCAACAGTCTCGAGGAATATATCTGGGGAGACGACTATAGAATCGTCATCCGAGAATTAAAAAAACTACGTACCTTTCGACATCTCTCCCAACAGAAAAATTGAGATACTAATGGAACTTTTTGTCACAGAGGAAATCTTTGCTCTCTCGACGAACAGGACTAGAGGATTGGCCCGGTTTTGTGGAATGTCCTCCTCTATAACCCAGATAAGCCCAGGATTACTTAGCGCTAATAATTACTGCCACCAATGAATACGACCTGATGACCAACGGTAAGGAAGCATTAGAGACACTGAACGACTGGTTATTGAAGCACAAACTAGAACTCGCACCGAAAAAATCCGAAGTAATTCTTTTCAATGGTAAAACAAGCGAAGAGCACGTGATGTTTAAAGTAGGCAGTACGGTCATTCATCCAAATAAAAACGTAAAGTACTTGGGAATTATCTTTGGTCAGCGCCTCTACTTCGGAGAGCACAGCAAATACGCCGCCGCCGTGAAGAAGGCAGAAGACAGGGCAGCTAGACTATCCCGAATAATGCCTAACATCGATGGGTCAGGTGCATTTCTAACAAAAGTGGTGCGTTGTATCATTCTCAACGGAGCGCTGGTATGGCAACTTGTGCTAGGAAAAAAATATATCACAATATTATAGAGAAAGCACAGAGAAAAATGCTGATCAGCGCCGCTTCGGCCTTTCGCGCTGCGTCAACGACAGCACTACAGGTTATGACCGGGGTCCTGGCAATAGACCTGCTTGCAGAAGAACGAAATTATAAATACGAAAATGGCGCAGTTATTTCCAAGGCCACCGCTAGAAACATCACAACGGGGAAGTGGCAGAGAAGATGGGAGCAACATCAAACAAATGCTCAATGGACAAAACGCTTAATTCCAGACTTGGGTCAGATGCAAATAAAAACGGAAAACTGATATTATCTGTCGCAGGTCCTAAGCGGCTACGGGGTATTTTGAGCGTACACCCGTAGATTTGCCAAGGACAATATCAGCATATGTATGTATGAACTGTGGGAAAGAAGACACAGTGGCTCACACGATATTTATATGCCGACGATGGAAAGTAGAAAGAGACGCGACGAATCGTACTCTTGAAAGTCAAGGAAAGAACTAGTGATAGACGAGCAAGGAAAGATAGAGTTAGTGTAGATCTCACGAACGAACTCTATGAAAGTTCTTGAAACCAGCCTATGTCGAGGGCGAGCCACTCACGATCTAGCTTACGCGACGACAAAACAAATGGCCGCAGACATCCTAATTGTTAGCCAAACAAAAATCTAGTAAAAGGTAACAAAGGGGTAAAGAATTGCAAGTGTTTCGTAGCTGTTTTATTTCGTAACAAAAAGATAGAAGTGTCCAAATTAAAACCTAAAGAAAGATATGTGTACGTCTCGAAAATTTCGCTAGAATTTTGCTGCATCAGCAAACATAACGATCGAAGAATACATCAGAAGAGTCGATGGCTTAATGGAGTGCTTATGCGCGCGAAAAGTAGACGTTCTGGGGGATATCAACTCAAAATCAAGCCTGTGGAGTTCCCCGATAAATGAAAGAAGTGGCGAATATTGGACAGAATGGATGGCTACACTCAACCCAGTTGTTCAAAATACTGGGAATACGTCCATCTTTCGCAGGGGAGGAAGCAGCAGTTATATCGATGTCACCTGTTCCACAGAATATGCTGCTCGAGAGATTAAAGAATGGAAGGTGCTGGAAACAAAAAGCCTGTCTGATCATGCTTATATCTTCTTTGTAACGACTGGTAAGAGCAACACGACGAAACCTTCTTATATGGGATCGGTTCGTTGTGATTAGGACGCCTTCACTACAGATCTGCAGATCTCTGGGATGACAGATGCGGAAAAATATTCATATACAAAATGTGCAAAGCTAATAAAGGAAGCGTACAATAACAGTACTCGAACGGCGCCGGGTGAAAAAATTTGTCCATACTGGTGGAACGCAGAAATCTCTGATGGACGTAAGAAATGTATCACAGCAAGAAGAAGATTAAGCCGTGTGGCCAGAAACCAAAATACACGGGATGACATTAAGGCGGAGGCCTCAAATAGATACAAAATGCCGAAAAGGGAATTGTGCAGGATTATAAGACAGGAGAGAAGAAGAGGCACTGGAGAGAACTTTGCAACAGTCTCGAGGAATATATCTGGGGAGACGACTATAGAATCGTCATCCGAGAATTAAAAAAACTACGTACCTTTCGACATCTCTCCCAACAGAAAAATTGAGATACTAATGGAACTTTTTGTCACAGAGGAAATCTTTGCTCTCTCGACGAACAGGACTAGAGGATTGGCCCGGTTTTGTGGAATGTCCTCCTCTATAACCCAGATAAGCCCAGGATTACTTAGCGCTAATAATTACTGCCACCAATGAATACGACCTGATGACCAACGGTAAGGAAGCATTAGAGACACTGAACGACTGGTTATTGAAGCACAAACTAGAACTCGCACCGAAAAAATCCGAAGTAATTCTTTTCAATGGTAAAACAAGCGAAGAGCACGTGATGTTTAAAGTAGGCAGTACGGTCATTCATCCAAATAAAAACGTAAAGTACTTGGGAATTATCTTTGGTCAGCGCCTCTACTTCGGAGAGCACAGCAAATACGCCGCCGCCGTGAAGAAGGCAGAAGACAGGGCAGCTAGACTATCCCGAATAATGCCTAACATCGATGGGTCAGGTGCATTTCTAACAAAAGTGGTGCGTTGTATCATTCTCAACGGAGCGCTGGTATGGCAACTTGTGCTAGGAAAAAAAATATATCACAATATTATAGAGAAAGCACAGAGAAAAATGCTGATCAGCGCCGCTTCGGCCTTTCGCGCTGCGTCAACGACAGCACTACAGGTTATGACCGGGGTCCTGGCAATAGACCTGCTTGCAGAAGAACGAAATTATAAATACGAAAATGGCGCAGTTATTTCCAAGGCCACCGCTAGAAACATCACAACGGGGAAGTGGCAGAGAAGATGGGAGCAACATCAAACAAATGCTCAATGGACAAAACGCTTAATTCCAGACTTGGGTCAGATGCAAATAAAAACGGAAAACTGATATTATCTGTCGCAGGTCCTAAGCGGCTACGGGGTATTTTGAGCGTACACCCGTAGATTTGCCAAGGACAATATCAGCATATGTATGTATGAACTGTGGGAAAGAAGACACAGTGGCTCACACGATATTTATATGCCGACGATGGAAAGTAGAAAGAGACGCGACGAATCGTACTCTTGAAAGTCAAGGAAAGAACTAGTGATAGACGAGCAAGGAAAGATAGAGTTAGTGTAGATCTCACGAACGAACTCTATGAAAGTTCTTGAAACCAGCCTATGTCGAGGGCGAGCCACTCACGATCTAGCTTACGCGACGACAAAACAAATGGCCGCAGACATCCTAATTGTTAGCCAAACAAAAATCTAGTAAAAGGTAACAAAGGGGTAAAGAATTGCAAGTGTTTCGTAGCTGTTTTATTTCGTAACAAAAAGATAGAAGTGTCCAAATTAAAACCTAAAGAAAGATATGTGTACGTCTCGAAAATTTCGCTAGAATTTTGCTGCATCAGCAAACATAACGATCGAAGAATACATCAGAAGAGTCGATGGCTTAATGGAGTGCTTATGCGCGCGAAAAGTAGACGTTCTGGGGGATATCAACTCAAAATCAAGCCTGTGGAGTTCCCCGATAAATGAAAGAAGTGGCGAATATTGGACAGAATGGATGGCTACACTCAACCCAGTTGTTCAAAATACTGGGAATACGTCCATCTTTCGCAGGGGAGGAAGCAGCAGTTATATCGATGTCACCTGTTCCACAGAATATGCTGCTCGAGAGATTAAAGAATGGAAGGTGCTGGAAACAAAAAGCCTGTCTGATCATGCTTATATCTTCTTTGTAACGACTGGTAAGAGCAACACGACGAAACCTTCTTATATGGGATCGGTTCGTTGTGATTAGGACGCCTTCACTACAGATCTGCAGATCTCTGGGATGACAGATGCGGAAAAATATTCATATACAAAATGTGCAAAGCTAATAAAGGAAGCGTACAATAACAGTACTCGAACGGCGCCGGGTGAAAAAATTTGTCCATACTGGTGGAACGCAGAAATCTCTGATGGACGTAAGAAATGTATCACAGCAAGAAGAAGATTAAGCCGTGTGGCCAGAAACCAAAATACACGGGATGACATTAAGGCGGAGGCCTCAAATAGATACAAAATGCCGAAAAGGGAATTGTGCAGGATTATAAGACAGGAGAGAAGAAGAGGCACTGGAGAGAACTTTGCAACAGTCTCGAGGAATATATCTGGGGAGACGACTATAGAATCGTCATCCGAGAATTAAAAAAACTACGTACCTTTCGACATCTCTCCCAACAGAAAAATTGAGATACTAATGGAACTTTTTGTCACAGAGGAAATCTTTGCTCTCTCGACGAACAGGACTAGAGGATTGGCCCGGTTTTGTGGAATGTCCTCCTCTATAACCCAGATAAGCCCAGGATTACTTAGCGCTAATAATTACTGCCACCAATGAATACGACCTGATGACCAACGGTAAGGAAGCATTAGAGACACTGAACGACTGGTTATTGAAGCACAAACTAGAACTCGCACCGAAAAAATCCGAAGTAATTCTTTTCAATGGTAAAACAAGCGAAGAGCACGTGATGTTTAAAGTAGGCAGTACGGTCATTCATCCAAATAAAAACGTAAAGTACTTGGGAATTATCTTTGGTCAGCGCCTCTACTTCGGAGAGCACAGCAAATACGCCGCCGCCGTGAAGAAGGCAGAAGACAGGGCAGCTAGACTATCCCGAATAATGCCTAACATCGATGGGTCAGGTGCATTTCTAACAAAAGTGGTGCGTTGTATCATTCTCAACGGAGCGCTGGTATGGCAACTTGTGCTAGGAAAAAAATATATCACAATATTATAGAGAAAGCACAGAGAAAAATGCTGATCAGCGCCGCTTCGGCCTTTCGCGCTGCGTCAACGACAGCACTACAGGTTATGACCGGGGTCCTGGCAATAGACCTGCTTGCAGAAGAACGAAATTATAAATACGAAAATGGCGCAGTTATTTCCAAGGCCACCGCTAGAAACATCACAACGGGGAAGTGGCAGAGAAGATGGGAGCAACATCAAACAAATGCTCAATGGACAAAACGCTTAATTCCAGACTTGGGTCAGATGCAAATAAAAACGGAAAACTGATATTATCTGTCGCAGGTCCTAAGCGGCTACGGGGTATTTTGAGCGTACACCCGTAGATTTGCCAAGGACAATATCAGCATATGTATGTATGAACTGTGGGAAAGAAGACACAGTGGCTCACACGATATTTATATGCCGACGATGGAAAGTAGAAAGAGACGCGACGAATCGTACTCTTGAAAGTCAAGGAAAGAACTAGTGATAGACGAGCAAGGAAAGATAGAGTTAGTGTAGATCTCACGAACGAACTCTATGAAAGTTCTTGAAACCAGCCTATGTCGAGGGCGAGCCACTCACGATCTAGCTTACGCGACGACAAAACAAATGGCCGCAGACATCCTAATTGTTAGCCAAACAAAAATCTAGTAAAAGGTAACAAAGGGGTAAAGAATTGCAAGTGTTTCGTAGCTGTTTTATTTCGTAACAAAAAGATAGAAGTGTCCAAATTAAAACCTAAAGAAAGATATGTGTACGTCTCGAAAATTTCGCTAGAATTTTGCTGCATCAGCAAACATAACGATCGAAGAATACATCAGAAGAGTCGATGGCTTAATGGAGTGCTTATGCGCGCGAAAAGTAGACGTTCTGGGGGATATCAACTCAAAATCAAGCCTGTGGAGTTCCCCGATAAATGAAAGAAGTGGCGAATATTGGACAGAATGGATGGCTACACTCAACCCAGTTGTTCAAAATACTGGGAATACGTCCATCTTTCGCAGGGGAGGAAGCAGCAGTTATATCGATGTCACCTGTTCCACAGAATATGCTGCTCGAGAGATTAAAGAATGGAAGGTGCTGGAAACAAAAAGCCTGTCTGATCATGCTTATATCTTCTTTGTAACGACTGGTAAGAGCAACACGACGAAACCTTCTTATATGGGATCGGTTCGTTGTGATTAGGACGCCTTCACTACAGATCTGCAGATCTCTGGGATGACAGATGCGGAAAAATATTCATATACAAAATGTGCAAAGCTAATAAAGGAAGCGTACAATAACAGTACTCGAACGGCGCCGGGTGAAAAAATTTGTCCATACTGGTGGAACGCAGAAATCTCTGATGGACGTAAGAAATGTATCACAGCAAGAAGAAGATTAAGCCGTGTGGCCAGAAACCAAAATACACGGGATGACATTAAGGCGGAGGCCTCAAATAGATACAAAATGCCGAAAAGGGAATTGTGCAGGATTATAAGACAGGAGAGAAGAAGAGGCACTGGAGAGAACTTTGCAACAGTCTCGAGGAATATATCTGGGGAGACGACTATAGAATCGTCATCCGAGAATTAAAAAAACTACGTACCTTTCGACATCTCTCCCAACAGAAAAATTGAGATACTAATGGAACTTTTTGTCACAGAGGAAATCTTTGCTCTCTCGACGAACAGGACTAGAGGATTGGCCCGGTTTTGTGGAATGTCCTCCTCTATAACCCAGATAAGCCCAGGATTACTTAGCGCTAATAATTACTGCCACCAATGAATACGACCTGATGACCAACGGTAAGGAAGCATTAGAGACACTGAACGACTGGTTATTGAAGCACAAACTAGAACTCGCACCGAAAAAATCCGAAGTAATTCTTTTCAATGGTAAAACAAGCGAAGAGCACGTGATGTTTAAAGTAGGCAGTACGGTCATTCATCCAAATAAAAACGTAAAGTACTTGGGAATTATCTTTGGTCAGCGCCTCTACTTCGGAGAGCACAGCAAATACGCCGCCGCCGTGAAGAAGGCAGAAGACAGGGCAGCTAGACTATCCCGAATAATGCCTAACATCGATGGGTCAGGTGCATTTCTAACAAAAGTGGTGCGTTGTATCATTCTCAACGGAGCGCTGGTATGGCAACTTGTGCTAGGAAAAAAAATATCACAATATTATAGAGAAAGCACAGAGAAAAATGCTGATCAGCGCCGCTTCGGCCTTTCGCGCTGCGTCAACGACAGCACTACAGGTTATGACCGGGGTCCTGGCAATAGACCTGCTTGCAGAAGAACGAAATTATAAATACGAAAATGGCGCAGTTATTTCCAAGGCCACCGCTAGAAACATCACAACGGGGAAGTGGCAGAGAAGATGGGAGCAACATCAAACAAATGCTCAATGGACAAAACGCTTAATTCCAGACTTGGGTCAGATGCAAATAAAAACGGAAAACTGATATTATCTGTCGCAGGTCCTAAGCGGCTACGGGGTATTTTGAGCGTACACCCGTAGATTTGCCAAGGACAATATCAGCATATGTATGTATGAACTGTGGGAAAGAAGACACAGTGGCTCACACGATATTTATATGCCGACGATGGAAAGTAGAAAGAGACGCGACGAATCGTACTCTTGAAAGTCAAGGAAAGAACTAGTGATAGACGAGCAAGGAAAGATAGAGTTAGTGTAGATCTCACGAACGAACTCTATGAAAGTTCTTGAAACCAGCCTATGTCGAGGGCGAGCCACTCACGATCTAGCTTACGCGACGACAAAACAAATGGCCGCAGACATCCTAATTGTTAGCCAAACAAAAATCTAGTAAAAGGTAACAAAGGGGTAAAGAATTGCAAGTGTTTCGTAGCTGTTTTATTTCGTAACAAAAAGATAGAAGTGTCCAAATTAAAACCTAAAGAAAGATATGTGTACGTCTCGAAAATTTCGCTAGAATTTTGCTGCATCAGCAAACATAACGATCGAAGAATACATCAGAAGAGTCGATGGCTTAATGGAGTGCTTATGCGCGCGAAAAGTAGACGTTCTGGGGGATATCAACTCAAAATCAAGCCTGTGGAGTTCCCCGATAAATGAAAGAAGTGGCGAATATTGGACAGAATGGATGGCTACACTCAACCCAGTTGTTCAAAATACTGGGAATACGTCCATCTTTCGCAGGGGAGGAAGCAGCAGTTATATCGATGTCACCTGTTCCACAGAATATGCTGCTCGAGAGATTAAAGAATGGAAGGTGCTGGAAACAAAAAGCCTGTCTGATCATGCTTATATCTTCTTTGTAACGACTGGTAAGAGCAACACGACGAAACCTTCTTATATGGGATCGGTTCGTTGTGATTAGGACGCCTTCACTACAGATCTGCAGATCTCTGGGATGACAGATGCGGAAAAATATTCATATACAAAATGTGCAAAGCTAATAAAGGAAGCGTACAATAACAGTACTCGAACGGCGCCGGGTGAAAAAATTTGTCCATACTGGTGGAACGCAGAAATCTCTGATGGACGTAAGAAATGTATCACAGCAAGAAGAAGATTAAGCCGTGTGGCCAGAAACCAAAATACACGGGATGACATTAAGGCGGAGGCCTCAAATAGATACAAAATGCCGAAAAGGGAATTGTGCAGGATTATAAGACAGGAGAGAAGAAGAGGCACTGGAGAGAACTTTGCAACAGTCTCGAGGAATATATCTGGGGAGACGACTATAGAATCGTCATCCGAGAATTAAAAAAACTACGTACCTTTCGACATCTCTCCCAACAGAAAAATTGAGATACTAATGGAACTTTTTGTCACAGAGGAAATCTTTGCTCTCTCGACGAACAGGACTAGAGGATTGGCCCGGTTTTGTGGAATGTCCTCCTCTATAACCCAGATAAGCCCAGGATTACTTAGCGCTAATAATTACTGCCACCAATGAATACGACCTGATGACCAACGGTAAGGAAGCATTAGAGACACTGAACGACTGGTTATTGAAGCACAAACTAGAACTCGCACCGAAAAAATCCGAAGTAATTCTTTTCAATGGTAAAACAAGCGAAGAGCACGTGATGTTTAAAGTAGGCAGTACGGTCATTCATCCAAATAAAAACGTAAAGTACTTGGGAATTATCTTTGGTCAGCGCCTCTACTTCGGAGAGCACAGCAAATACGCCGCCGCCGTGAAGAAGGCAGAAGACAGGGCAGCTAGACTATCCCGAATAATGCCTAACATCGATGGGTCAGGTGCATTTCTAACAAAAGTGGTGCGTTGTATCATTCTCAACGGAGCGCTGGTATGGCAACTTGTGCTAGGAAAAAAATATATCACAATATTATAGAGAAAGCACAGAGAAAAATGCTGATCAGCGCCGCTTCGGCCTTTCGCGCTGCGTCAACGACAGCACTACAGGTTATGACCGGGGTCCTGGCAATAGACCTGCTTGCAGAAGAACGAAATTATAAATACGAAAATGGCGCAGTTATTTCCAAGGCCACCGCTAGAAACATCACAACGGGGAAGTGGCAGAGAAGATGGGAGCAACATCAAACAAATGCTCAATGGACAAAACGCTTAATTCCAGACTTGGGTCAGATGCAAATAAAAACGGAAAACTGATATTATCTGTCGCAGGTCCTAAGCGGCTACGGGGTATTTTGAGCGTACACCCGTAGATTTGCCAAGGACAATATCAGCATATGTATGTATGAACTGTGGGAAAGAAGACACAGTGGCTCACACGATATTTATATGCCGACGATGGAAAGTAGAAAGAGACGCGACGAATCGTACTCTTGAAAAAATGGCATTACCCCTGATAATCTGATAGACAGTATGATACAGAGCGAAAGAAATTGGAGGAACATACTTAGCCTAATAAGAAACATAATGAAGAGAAAGGAAATAGAAGAACGGGAAAGACAGGTAGCGCAGACTAGCTCAGAAGATCAAGAGAGTACACCGAACTTCTAATCCTCACGTTGATTGGGGAAGGGGAGATGTAGGCGTTGCAAGTAATTAAGCTAGCTCAAGTACCCCAAAGATATGTCATGAATGACGGTTCCGAAGATGCTCAGAAAAGGGCGGTTCGGGCGAGTCACTTTTCGGCTTGCGGATCGAAAACGTCCGCAATAAAAATATTTTTTTTTCTCCGAAATTGTATTAGCATATACCGACATTTTATGATTTTCTTACATTTATATTAACACCAATCGTCATCTCTTCTGATTGTCCGAAAATATAATTTTATCACACGAAAAGTAGTGATGAACGTCTACATAAAATAAGCAGACGTTCAAATGAACTTGCTCGTATTAATTAGCTCTAACATTGTAGACGGTACAAGAAACATCTGCAAAGTGGCAATACAGGAGCCCGATGATTGAAGTTGCTGCAAAAAGTTAAGTTGATACAACGTGTATTTTTAATATAGCTCAAGACACACAAACGTACTGTGTGCTATTCGTCTTAGAATCAGGATCATTGAATAGCAAAACGCTGGCAACATCTTCAGGACAAGAAAACAAAATAGATTGTGTGGGAGGATCACTATACTAACTTGTTCCATACACATTAGGTCAATTACCTACGCTTCAGTTTCATTACGATAAAGAAAATATATTTTTTTTAATTGATCGTTAATTATAATTTCAGGCAAGATCAGCTGCAATGTTAGAATACGTGTAAATAAGTAATAATTAAAGGAATATAATGGTAGCAAGATATGATGTAAATGTAGACCGCGGCGAAGAAAAATGAGCGGCGCAGTAGAGAGTATAGTTTATGGCGATTAAGCGTGAAATAATATTAATTATTAGTGGGATTGTTCGGTAGCTGCCTGCCGTAATGGAAGCATCCAGCAGCAAATATTCACGAGACAATAATTAATGTCCGTTTAAATTTATCACCATGTGAGGAAACTGTATTGAGTTGTTTAAGAAGTATTTTAATTTAATTTGCATAAAAACATTTGTTATGTTGTACTGTGTCGGCTTATATTAATTATTATATAAAACACTCATTCCCGTTTTCTTTTAATTAATCTTACTGAGTCTATCGGTTAACTGATTTAGTTAAACTTATTATAGACTATCCTACGAATTTGATTATTCATCTAGGATACAAACTATATTCCAGCGCACGCTGTTTATAATTAATATCTCTAGCTTTATTAATTACTAAAAGTTTTCTATTTTGTGCTTTTAGAACACTCGTATGATCAACAACAGCATCAATTCCTATTATCTCCTAATAACCACTCTCACCACTCACAACTATAGGCGAACTATCAGACGATTACGGTTTCCTAAAATTTAAATACCGGCCGTGTCTTATTAATTATTTTTTCAATTAGACTGTTCTAGTAGCACATGTTAATCTAAACTAAGTGCCCCAACGTAATGGATATTACAAAAAAATGTGCGTGTCCCATGAATAGTCTTCAAATAAAATTGAAAAAAGTGGAATTTTTGCGAATAGCTCACTAGTAAAGAACAGTTGGTTTCCGTCATTTAATCCTTCGAACAAAAAAGCGAGTGTGATTAGGAAAATCATTTTTCTACAGCAACTTGCTCCACATAAGATAAGAAAATGGAAATAATATTTCCGGCTTGTAAATATTCCTACGTTTCTTATAGATTGTTGCTAAATATTTAAACATTTTTGTAATAGTCAGAGATACATGTTCAAACATTTAAATAGAGACAAAGTCATTGCTACAAAGCCTGAGAATGCCCAGCTTGATCTAAATGAGAGTCTAATAGTATGTAGATAATGCATTAACCATACTAATCATACTTACTAGATGAATATAAACATTAATCGTTTAATTATTTTGTACACGTTTAATCCGTAACCTAATGGATGTGATAACGATGGGCCGTAATTAAGATCGCGTTATTACTTGTTGGTGGGCAGAAATAAGACAATTTTTGCTTATGATAATTCTTGTCTGGAATGGTTATAAATATTAATTTATTTGTGAATAATAATATTAACATTCAATTATAAATTAGTGTTAGCAACCACAATGTGCTATTTTATTGGTTGCTATTCAATTTGAAGTTTCTATTATAATAATAAGTTTTCTTATATCTGTCAACATAGTCATACGTGACTCGTTCGTTCCTGCTTTAGAATAAAGTATATTACGTAAAAATACGTCCAATTTTCCTTTAATATATTTATTGCTCTGAAAAGTTGAAATTAAAAATTGAAGCAGTCCATTGCAGCCGTTTGCTGCATGCCAGTTTATTCAGCATTATGGAGATTCATAACAATTAGTATAATGATATGTCTAAAATGATGTGTTGTTGTAGTTTCATTTGATGGATTGAGCTTTGCGCTAGTTCCAGCAACTACTTAGTTTGTTTTTATAGGTATTGTTCTATTTCCTTCACACTTGTGGGATGAATTGGAAAAAGGTTAAGACTCTTTTCTCGTGCAGTAGTTCGTCAGGGCATTAAAAACATAAATTATAATTGAACCTCGGCTTCAGGGTTAACCCACATAGGACAAGACAAAAGGTTTCCACATTCATACTCATGCATTCTAAATCATAAACACTTTCCAGACATTTAGAAATCTATACATTTCCCAGTAAACGTCTGGATTTAGCGAAGCTAGTAGAGACGAATAGTTACAAGGATTAATTACATTTTTTGACGCTGCTTGAATGAAACTTTGTCGATTATTTTCGAACCTACTGCAGATGAGAGTAATATGCTCGAATTATTCTTCTTTTCCACACTGAGATAAATTGCTGTTGCGTAGTTTGATTTTGTATATGTAAATACCTGCTACTTATTGTTCTAATAAATTTTTTTGCCGTGGATTGGTGAAACCATGGTTTGTGTGGTATGTCGTCCTGTAGTTGTTTATAAAACTGGTCGGTAGTTTTATTAGAGAACCATTTTTGGAATTCTTCTTACTGCTTCTACTATATGCGAGGGTGATACAACGTGGTCTAGTTCTTCTGGTGCTTCGCGTCCCAATTTTGCTACTTTGTCCGTTATTTCGTTCCATTGGATTCCTATGTGTCCTCTTACCCCTATGATATTGGACGATGAAGTTCATCGATTTCTTGAAAAAATAAGCACAATTAATGGTCTGATTTTGCTTGTTGAATTGAGATTTTTCAATTTCTCTGACACACTGTTGCTATTTTTGACGATTAGTATGGGTTGCTTGATGTTCTTTGGATTAATATATTTTAAAAATTCGTGAATCGCTATTAATTTCGACGAATAAACAGACACGCTTTTCAGCTTGAATGATCGTTGATTTTTCGTTTGTAGATCATAAAAACCGCTTCCAAAACACCCGTTTCTTTTCGATCCATTCGTATAGACAATTTGAAAAAATTGTCTAAAAAACCTTTGAATTCGTGCGTTAATAGTTGTGTGAACTCTTGATTAATAACTAATGGAATTGTTGATTTAATGTGTTGATCCAAGTACCAGCATATTTTATTTGAGAGTGCAAGAACTTCACTGGAATGTTATAGAAATTGTAGCGTGTTTGATTTAATGTTTGGAAGTAAAATATTTCCAGAATTTCGTACACTAAAGCTAAATATAAGCATAATATAAAAAGTAAATTATTTTTTTTTACCAAATACGTTACTTAGGTCTTCATCCATAGTTTATAATTGAATTTTATTATCATATTAATGATTGTATATTTATTAATTATGCTTAATAAAAATCGTAAGCAAACATTGCCTGTTTCAAAACAACAGTTTTATTTCGATATATTGTGAAACGCTTATACTTGTACCTGCTGTTTTTTATATTATATTGAATTAATCCTGTTACAGAAAAAAATTAGTTATGTATATCAGTAGCTGCGTTTCTGTTCATAATTACATAGGAATACACAATTATGGGTTAAGTAACTCAATTTTGCACAAACTAAAAGCAACATATCTAAAGTTTGATAACGCTTTACAAATCCTGGTGATTAAAAATATAATTTCATCACATATTTATCAACCTGCATACACTTTAGCACAATAAACAACAAAATATTATGTTTTAATAGTTGGGGGCTGTGTAGTACCTACATATATGGGCAGAGAATCGTTCAATAACTAACCTGGGTGAACTGCATTAGGAAATACAGTAGGTGAGCACTTTTACGAAACTACATTGACAACATTCGAAATTTAACCTTTGTTGCATAAATCACTCAGACATAATAGGGAGGGCATTAGAAATAGTCGTACCAAATTGGCATTTAAAGTAAATTTATTTAACACCTCATTCAGAAGAATTTTTATTAATTTTTTTTTATTTTACATGTTGCTTGTGATATATCAATCATACAACTGTAGATACGAAGAATTCATAAAATGACGATTATAAATCTAACCAGTTTTCCGTGACCTATTAGTCTTTCGAGGAGCAAGCAGATATTTTATATTAAATAATCGTTACAAGATAAGAGTGGCTCACGGATATTTACGGTTTTCCACCGAGAGAAACATGGTATTGTAGTTATATAACTATCATTAATGTTTATAAAGCCATTTCAAGGTGAATCGCGTTAACGGATGACACGCTTAGTAAGTTTTATTTATGTATTGAATTTTCCAATAAAGTGCGTAAACAGTTTAGCAAAAAAAAAAAACATGAGACTCGTGTTATTGCCTTCTAAGAATTTGCCCTAGTCGTGCATTTTCTTATACATACATACGTACATACACATATACGTACATTTACGCCGTAATAATAACCTTTATTCGATAATAAAACATTGCAGCTTACAAGGTAAAATAAAATATATTTTTAAAAATATGTATGTAAAACATACATACCAACTGTTATCTCTCTCAGCTAGCTGATTATAAGTTCTCGAATATTGCAATACAACACTTTTTTGTATTTTCATCAGCATTTTAACTGATGCAAGTAGAAACGTGATACTAGTCGCTACTGTATCATGATTTTTATCAAACTTTTAGTTGCGCTTCAACAAACACGGGTCCAAAAATATAACCAGACGGTAATGTCAACATATCATATTTTCCTAAACAACACATATGTTAAATGAATAAAATTTTAAAATCCCGCAATTGTAAGGATCATCATTGACATAGACTGGAGAAAACTTAGTGGCTCTTAATGCAATCTCAATAGTTAATGGATTTTTTTCGATTTTGACTTATACATTTATAGATTATCATACATATGTACAGAATAAATATAGAAATCTACAATATACATATTATATATATATACCTGTAATACATACACTACCGTCCATAAATGAGGGATCAGTAGCATACAAATTCGTCACTTCAGTAATTTACCTGCCCAAATAGCCCCAATCTAAATAAAATATGTTTGGTACGTTTGCAAGATATTTAAAAAGGGAAATTGCATAAATCCCTACAATAAATAATAAGTTTTCAGTTGAGAATAAAGTTCTGTGAATCCATTTATGACCTGCAGAGGTACAAAGCCCGTTCTTATAGAAAGAAATCAGTAAAGCTACTTATAATACTGCAATATTTACGTAATTATTCTCCGAATGAAGTATTTAGATATTTAGGATATGAAACACTCATTTATCATAGAAGAAGTATTAGTTTGTGCTTTAGTGCTGTCCGATCAACTTGTGATGCGAGTACGTAAGATAAAGAATTGTTTATCGCGAAAGAATCGCAAAACGAAAAGAGTTGAGTACAGGGACACGTAGTGCTGTCATTACTTTACATAAAGAAAATTATTCGTTGCGGCAAATTGCGAAAAAACTTAAATGAACTTACCGAGCTGTCCAAGGAAGAGTGAAACGCTATAAGACAACAGGCACAACGCATTCCGAAAAGCGATCCGGAAGACCCAAAATAACGTACGCGGCTGAAGATCGACGACTGGAAGTAATATCCAAAAGAAACCGACGCCTAATAGCTCCACAGATTCGAGCTCAACTCAATGAAAGCCGCGAAACGCCAGTGTCCCTTACTACGGTAAAGAGGCGCTTAACAAAAACAGGGTTACAGGGACGCATTGCTGCTCGCAAACCGTTACTGAGACCACAAAACCGTCAGAAACGGTTGCAATGGGCTAAAGAGCATCAAAATTGGAACATCGATATGCGGAAAAAAGTGTTATGGACTGATGAGTCAAAATTTCAAATTTTTGGCAGTAATCGGAGTGTTTACGTTCGACGCAGCGAGGTGAAAGAATGCGTGATGATTGTGTTGTGGCAACCGTTAAGCATGAAGGAGGTTCAGTGCTAGTTTGGGGAGCATCTTCCTTCGATGGTGTTGGAAATCTGCATCGAATCAACGGAATATTAACAAACGAGCGGTACAAGGTCATTCTAGAAGAACATGCTATTCCTTCGGGGTTGCGATTGATTGGAGAAGGGTTTCATTTGCAGCAAGATAATGACCCAAAGCACTCTGCTTGACTTTGTAGAAACTATTTGCAGCAAAAAGAAGCTGATGGAATACTTGTTAACATGGTTTGGCCTCCACAATCGCCAGACCTCAATCCTATTGAGCTGCTCTGGGATGAGGTGAATAGAAGGGTGAGGGAACATTGCAACGGTCACAATAACAGCTTTGGGAACATCTCCAAGAGGCATGGAACGCAATTCCAGTAGAGACACTTTAACGACTTGTATTAAGAATGCTCAAAATATGTAAAGCAGTTATTAAGTGTGGCGGTGGATATTTTTCTGAGAATAAATTAAAATAATTTTATTTTTTTATTAAACATGATATGGCTTAGAATTTGTAAATATTACTTTATTTTTTAAGTATCCAACTTTGTTTTGTTAGAGTTATGTAATTTTTTTAATATATGCATCGACTAATTTATTATGTTGCGTTGTATCATTTTTCTTCTACTGATCCCTCATTGTAGTAGGTAGTGTATATAACAGACTATAATTCAATTAGAAGAATCATATTACTGTTGATTGTATGTATCTTACGATATAATAATACTTTTAGTTAGAATTTCCTTCAAATGAGTAGTAGTATTTACCGAGAAAGAGTAAAGAAAGCCAGGATTTAGAACATTAGATAATTAGGTCAGCAAATAAAACTTGTCTTTGGGTGTTCTAATAGTAAATACTAGCAAATGCTTTTTTTGTCGTATAAATTACGTTAACGGGATGGAACTTTTCCGCGTCTAATACAAACAGGATGTCCTTTGGCTGTCCCCATTGTCCTAATGAAGTGAAAGGTGGTCAAAGTGAAATTTATATCTAAATCGAAGGTGAATTTGTCTAACATCGCCTCCAAAAGATTTTAGAGATATTGTGCTCTATCCCCAATGTACCCTTCTAACGTTGGTGATAGAGCACAACATAAACTCATCCACACGGCGCTATACTAAGCAATACAATTGTGAGCAAATTAAAAACTACCGCTCAGGACAAAAAATTTGCTGTATGAGCATTTATATACGTAAAAGAGGCGTCGGGAAACGCGTTCTTGGTGTGGTTAATTAAACGTGCAGTCAAGATCAGGAATGTCCACCAAGTTTTATATGAGTGAATTTGGAGCAGGCTCAAGAGCAGAGCAATCCACTCTTCTTTGAATCAGGAAACTAGTTCTACGTGTAGCACGGGCTGCATCCTGGGAAGGATATTTTTTTCTCTGTCGTAGAGTTTAGTGGTGTACTGTTTGCTAGGGAGCGTTTATGAAGTAGGCGGTGGAGTTGTTGGTTAGGCCTAAGATATAACAATTATAACAAAGAAAACTTGTGGCCACTGAAAGGATGCAAGAACCTGTGTGTAAATCTTTTAGAAAGTTCCCTGATACAACTTATTCAAAGACGGGGCTTCTACTGCGTTACTTATCTAGATGACATAAAAGTACACTTGATTGTTCCACCTCCGCATCTTTTAGCATTAAAGGCAAGATTCAGACAAAAGCTAAAATAACAGAGATTACTTCTTTCTTCGTTGTCCAAACAAGTTTTGGTATAATAGTCAAGCTGGTCTAGTCTCCTGAACATTCTGGTATAGAAGGAATCCAGAGAGCTGACTAACTAGGAATGCTTTAAAAAAATCTCTCCTAGCTCCAGAACCAACCTGCGCAAAAATTTGGAAGGCTATTTATTAATCGCTATCAATATAATTAATTTGTGGTTAATTAACATAATTTTCTGAAATAATCTACTTTATTGTAATTTACTAGTTCAAATATGTTTTAGTTGCACATCTTTTTTAGATAATAATTCATGAATTAGTATCCTACTGCAACTTATATTAACTACAGCGGGCATCAGCTATATAAATACAAAAAAGGCGAAATAAATGTACAAACATATAACATCTACTAACTTGACGTTTTGCAACGTATGGGACATTTTTAGGAACAAAAAGTGGACGGTAGTTACCAGCAAATCACGGTAACTTGACGTACCAACAATACTAGGAAGAAAAACTTTCTGGAGGTTAAAGGTCTTTAAAAATCACGGTACCTGGACCTGTTCACCACGCTGTAACTGACAATAATTTAGCTTTTGTATTACACATACATTACACTAGATAACACAATCAAAATGCCCACAGAAAACCAAATTCAGTTGGAAGTACCAGGGATCGAGTCGATACCCCCGAACTAGCAAGGAATTGTATTGGTCAGTACGCCACTAGCACTGGATAATAGCTTTATGTGTTCAGACAATAAGCTATTTTCTATTTTTTCATCACCATAAATTTCTTATATTTTTAAATATTTTTAGTGATTGTAGTTGACTGTTAATTTCACAAAATTTCTTAGCACATACGTGTTGCAATCCTTCAGAGAAATAGCTTCTACGCCATTTGATCATTTATCTAACCGGTAGCTAAATAATTACTTCTGTGAGCGCAAGAGTTAATTAAACCTTACGATGCTTTGCAACTTATTAGCGTTAGATACAGCACAGTGCATTTTAATGATGTTTGTCGCATTTTTTCTGTATGAATGATACTGAACAAAATTAAATTCTGGCGTATTATTGCCCTCAACCAATCTTAGAGGATAAGATCTTTGTAGCCGTTGTCATGTACGCATGGGTAGCATCTGTGTATCTAGAGTTTGTTTCTCGAAAAAACTTTCAATTACCGTTCCCACACATTACACACCTTCGATACATGTATCCACAACACTGAACCGTGCTATCAAACTCCGATCAACAATCTTAATTTAAGCTGGGTAAGGAGGAACACCGCAAACCAGTGATACTACTCCAACTACTGTACACGGTACGTTCCAATATAAGCATGGTAGCAGTAACAGCAGTAGTTTTAAGAGAGAGTGGCATTGACCATGAGTGATAACTGATTGGGTCTGCAGCGCCGCGGTCGCCGGCGTACAGTTTACTAATTAACGTGCATCGCTATCTGCGCCGATATCGGACTCCACTTGATATATGGACACGCGTTTTGCCCTCATTAAGACGCCAGCCAGACACGATCAGCGACTACCGCTGCTTCTCGACTCTTGCTACCGGTCACATCCAGTGTCAACTTGCGCTACCGCGCTCTCTTCTCTTGATTAAGGCGTTCGAGACTAATGGTGACCATTAACGGGGGTAACTTCAGGTGTGATTGCCATCAACTTCACTAATAACCAACTTCTTATCGGTCATGCGTCCAGTGCATTCAGAACTTTTCTGTATGTAGCCGGTTTTGTCTCGTTTCGATCCTGTTATTAACTCTTCAAAATTGTTTCGTCTTAACTCTACACGTGGAATTGTCCTCATGTATAAAAACTGTTATTTGTCAATTTTACTTAGGATATTGCTCAAACGTATTGACAGTCGAATATGTGGCGTTAAATTAGTGGGGTAACTTTAAGATCTATTTTAATTATAGTTTTAGCGCTGTGCCTTATAAGTAAGACCTATATAAAGTATCTAAAATACTTACCTTTTCGAACTGTGACTTGTAAAAAGAATGTTGGGTGGAAGTACGGCTGTACCAGTTAGAGTTGAGGAGAATTTGAACGGGAAAGCAGCCAGTGTGGAAATAAGAACTTCTTTACATGTACATTCAAGCTTTCGCAATAATTTATTGCTTCTTCAGGAATACACTACAGATAACAAGCAACATTACAATAAAAACGTGTAATCATAAATGTGATAATTGTGTTTGAGAACCAAAAACTCTGTTGATCCAAGGATGATCCAAGAAAAGCGTTGGTGGAATTACCATATAGGTATAGCCTTAAAACGAATAATTTATCTGCCAGAAAATATCGCTTTGATGAAGTCGAATTGCTAGGAATTTGTTTCCGGATGGAGGATGGATTTTTAAATATGGAACTGTGACAGGATCTTGAATCTTGAAAAAGAATATATGTGCATATAAAGTATGTTAACAATTTGAAAACGTGCACGTCAAAACAATGTTGCAAAATCGATATTTTTACCTTTATGTTAGGGTACTCAACGATTATATAAAACTTGCAATATTTAGATTACAACCTTCAAAATCTCAAATCTTCCATTAAAACATTGAATTGTAATAAGAATTGGGGCTTTAAGGTATTCCATATTAATAAATAACCAAATTACCTCTACTATCAATTATAATGAAAGTGAAAAGTTTATACGTATTTAGTTATAACAGAATACTACAATGATTTCTTCTGCTTTAGAAGCGTCATCAAAATTAAGAATAAATTCGCCTGGATATTTAATCAATCCCAACCTCTCTTCCTCACGATTTTTGGATTTCTGTTTCTATATGTCATACAGTCTTACTTCAAACATCTGGCCTCTATTGCATCACTCTATATCCGCTTAGAATCATTGATCGATACACCACATTCTCGTATATGTCGTGCATAATAGGTTTTTAAAATTCCCCAGACATAGTCAATTGCATTAAATATGCAATGGTAGGATGGCAGACGGAGAACTATGAGGCCATATTGATAGGTCCGGTTATCAATTTCATAATCCGATGGAGATTTATTCCATACAGAATTGCAGCCATAAATACAAAGAACACCATACTTTCAACTAATTCTAAAAGTTGTATTTTTAACAGATACACATCGTACTGGACATTATTGTTCTTAAAATATTGTTGGATATCTACACTGGTTGTGGCTGTTGGTGACTTGTTCAAAATATTGTTGTGGTAACATGCATCATCAACACTAATTGCACAAGGTCATCATCATCATCAATTATTATGTAGATTAGAAAATCTACATAATAATTGATAGTCAAACCAGTTTATCAAATTGACTTGATTCATTTCTCCAATTACTTTCAGATGAAAATACCAATTCAGTCATCAATAAAGCTTCTATTATTGCCATCGTGTAGTAGAATAAGTATAAAATGAAATAATAAAACACTACTAATAGAAAGACAAAGGAGAGTGCGTCATACTGTTCACTACCAACTTCAGTTCTGCGAACACTACGGTAATCATCATTATCCCAAGATCCTGTCACAGTTCCATATTTAAAAATCCATCCTCCATCCGGAAACAAATTCCTAGCAATTCGACTTCATCAAAGCGATATTTTCTGGCAGATAAATTATTCGTTTTAAGGCTATACCTATATGGTAATTCCACCAACGCTTTTCTTGGATCATCCTTGGATCAACAGAGTTTTTGGTTCTCAAACACAATTACGTAATCTGTATGTAACTTGTCCTCATAAATTCAAATCTGTCTTCAGATTTTTCTATCACGTATAGATTTTAAAATGTACCCATTTGAAATTTTACCAGATAGTGTAGTGATTGTAATAACGATCATACATAATACATGCATCATACATAATTACCTATTAGCGATAAGAATGTTTGGTAACGATGTAACTGTGTACTCCAGAAAGCCAACCGCTATGATATTTGTAATACATTATTTCAACCTTCCATAAATTAGATCATTTGAATCTCTGAAGCGTTAATTTTGTTCTGTACAGAGACGAGTGAAAGAGGTTTCTTTGTATTTCACATGTTTTGAGTGGCAGTACTTAATTTAAAAAGTATTAATCATATCCCGTAAATGTGTGAACGATCCAGACAGTTTTTGTTATGTTTGTGGAGAGTTTACTGGAAAACATCAAAGACGATGTTTCACTCTACTAATAAGAAAGCTTATCATCTGTGCTTTGGATGTAGAGTTGGAGATCAAGATAAACAACGAACATCACATATTTGTTGTGTTTTTTTACTCTCACTACTGCACGGAAAAAATAGCATGCTTCTCTGTACTTAACAAATAAAAAATCTGTTGTGTATCCTAATTTAACATCAGCGATAAGTTCGGTTGACTATTGTGGTGCTCTTTTCGTTCCTATGCCACCTGGGACATTTGAATGATAAGAATGATGACAGTGCTGATGGTACTGATCTAGATTTTATTGCTGTAGTTCTCACTGAACCGCATTTGATTGTACATTCACAACTAAATGATTTAGTTCGCGATTTGAACTTAAATAAACCCAAGCTGAGTGACTCGTCGCCAGATTGCAAAGTCGGAATCTATTGGACCAAAGTACCAAAATTAGTCATTTCCGTCTCCGCGAGAAAAAATTTTTGAATTTTATTCTATGAGCGACAATCTTACCGACCGTAGTGATATTGGCGGTTTGATGAAAACTTTTGGAGGTAAACACAAACCGGAAGAATGGCGACTGTTCATTGATGCATATAAATTTAGCTTCACAGCAGTTCTATTGCAATGTATTGACCTCAGTTCCCGTGGCATATTCAGTGCACTAAAAGTTATAGCTTTGTTATTAGGAATGCAATTAGGAAATACAGTTGCTGTTTGTGCGAATGGAATAGTCGCGCTAAATTGCGGCATTATATTGTGAAAGTTGGCCAATTAGTCAAATGGTTGTTAAAAAAAAAATCCTACATGAAAGCATTGTCGATAGATAAAATATTTATTTGCCCCCTTTGCACATAAAGTTGGGGCTGATAAACAATTTTGTAAAAGGTATGGACCATCGCCGCAGTACCTTTCGGTACATAAAAAACAAATTTCCAAAAGTCGGCGAAGCCAAGATAAAAGAAGGCATCTTTGTGGATCCTCAAATTCAGCAATTAATGAATGACGAATGCTTCGATGCGGGTCTGCAAGCAAAAGAAAAGGTAGTATGGCATTGTTTCAATTCTGTTGTAATCAGCTTCTTGGGCAACAAAAAAATTTTTTTACGAATTCTGTGGATGAAATGTTGACAGCTTACCATAAAATGGGATGGTCATATGTCGTTAAAGATGCATTATTTACAATCTCACTTTGATTTTTTCGACGAGCATGGCGAACATTTTCATCGAGACCTTTTAACGTTGGAAAAGCAGTACCAGGGAAGATGGGATGCAAACACTTTGGGTAATTCTGTTGGTCAACGATTAGAGAAGACCCTAATAAATCGTCACACAAGAGAAAATTGTCAAATAGAACGTTTTAATGGGTGTTATGTACATTTTATTATGTTAAATGCTTGTAATTACTTAAGCGTTTGATTTCTATACAAGATATATTTGTTATCTGAAACTATACGTGATAGCGTAAATCAGATTCGTATTCGGCATAACAAATAAATATGCATGTCGAGTGCGGTGATATACGTGTTTTACGTCGCTATTAGTACTAAAAAGAAAACAAGACATACAAAAGAAGTTTTAGTAAAAAAACAAAATAGTGCTAAACATCATTCTTCTTTATATACTAAAAACACAAATTAGTGAGCAAAAACAACTATGTAAATTACGAATTGGTCAGTCTATATATTAACCGACTAAATAAATTGCCTACTTCGATACTCCATACACGTAAACAGTAAAGAGCAAGAAAGAAAAGCAAATGTAAAAGAAACATTTAATCTGAAATAAAAATAAATCCTATTCATTTTTACTCCTACTATCTCCGCATCTCTTACATGCAAAGTCGCCCTGAAAGACCCCTGGGTGTGAAGTTATATAATATAAAAAATTATGTAACGGTAAACTGCTCTAGAAAACTAAAGGCGGAGAAAACTAGGCGGAGAATAGCTTAAGAAGCGACATAAAATTCAAGATATTAATGAATAAAATAATTATTGGATGATAGAAATAATATCCATTTACCTATCTCAAATCAATACAGGCACTTAACTTAATATACAGACCCCCACAAACAAATTTCGAAGATTTGAAAACTGTTCTAAAAAAACATCATAAATAGAAAAAAGAAACACATACTTACAGGAGATTTCAATATAAATATTATGGAAAAAAATTACATAACAGCCGAATATAGCAAAATATTAAAAGAAAATAACTACAAAATAATGAACAAAAGATCAAAAAAATACTGCACGAGAAAAATCCTAACGGAAGAGACACCACTTTGGATCATGTCATAACTAACGTTGAAGAAAAGATTAAGAAAATCAAAGTACATCAAGTAGACCTTTCTATTGACTATTGAAGACCTAACTAAAAAAATTCAAAACATTGTAGAAGAAAACTAAGATCACATAAAAATAAAAAGAAGACAAAACTGTTACTGGATCAAGGAAAATATTGTAACGCAAATAAAAAAAACGAAATAGCAATGTTTATATAAAAATAATTATTGATATATATTTACAATCTCATAGAACATTGAACACTTATTAATGTGAATTTAATAAAATTCTTCGAAGAAGTTGTGTTATTCTTATATCAGTGTTTGTCAAGTCTAGGTTTTTTATTTTTAATACAATGTAGTCGTAAATGAATACACTATACATGAGAAATTATCAATACTGGTTCTAAAATTGACTGTTGTTTTTTGCTTTTTGGTATATGTACTTATATCATTTTATAATTTAATATTTTTTATAGTTATTTAACCTTTTGAAAGTAATATTTTCAAAATCAGAATTAGGTACGATGTCTTAGAATGCTTAGACGAGGCGATTTCAGCGGTTATGTTATACGAAATATTGGTGGCTATAAATCTGTTTTTTTTTTATATTGCCTGTTTACTCCTAATATTTATTAGTTTTTTCAGTTCAATTTATTGATAACATTACGTTAATTTGTTTTTAAATTAGTAAATAAGTTTTCATTGTTCTGTAACAGCTCTACAGTCGCTGCGAGCGGCTGGTCCTATGTAGGACAGTACTCATTGTTAGAAGTTTGAATTTTGTCGGTGACATTTGTGGCAACATCTTGTTCTGCTACCATTCGTAGTTGGGTCATAACTAACACCGCAAAACCATTTACGGCGAGGCGAGCTGCAGTAGGTAGCCTCGATAAGCAATACAAGATTTAAACAAATAGGTGTTGTTATATTAGTATCTTCATTAGTTTATCATAAAGCTCTATGGGATAAATATTGTTCTCAAATATTGATTCAACACTTTTCATTTTCAAAGTTAGTAGGTATATGCTAGCTTAATAGCTTGAGATTTAGTTCGTTTAATGAAGTTTACTCTATAATTTCCCTTTCCCAAATTTATTATTGCAGCAGATAATGCAGAAAACATTGCTATTCTGAGAATTTGTTTGTATATTTTGCTATTTATACTGCAAGAGGGTTGAATTTATACAAATTTTCCCAAATAAAATAAATTCGTTTTCGAATAAATTAATATGATTTTGAATTAAAATGCCCTTTTTGATCTATATTATTTAACATTAAGTCAGGAATAGTTTTAAATAAATATATTACATCTAAACTAACAAGTTCGTGATTATACGATGTCCATTTGTTGTTAATAAATTTAAGGAATTTCTACATTCTACATTTTTTTTTTATATTCGGAATTTTCTACAACTGGATAAGAATTTTTATATATTCTATGTAAATAATTGTATACAATTTGCAGTTAGCCGTAATTGGACATTAGTTTCGTGTGTCTTTGTTAGACGATAAATTTGCGAAATTTTGGAATTCTATATTTTTTTATAATTGGTAAAGTTTACGGTGAGTTCTTGGTGAAACATGTTGTTATTGTTTAGCAAGCGAATCTTGTAAAGAACCATTATATAACCAAGTTATGATTAATTCATTATTATAACTTCGTATTTTGTTGGTCAACATTTTGTAGTCGCCTTCGTCGTTTTATAAGTTCATCTTCCGGCTTTATTTTTATATCTAACAATATATTGTTCTTTTGGTATAAATATTGCTCTCATCGTTTATTATTTTCCGTGCACATTTAGATTTGTTAATAATATTCTTTATTATTTGATCATTGAATTTTTTCTTGGCGGTAGAAATTAAGGAATTTTTACGAACATTTCAAGTCACTATATTCAGATATAGAAAGAACACCACATTTCAATAAATGATGAGCATGATGCAGGTTATGGGACGCAAGCTTGATTTCATCAGTAATCTACATCTTGTCTGTCCTGGAGGACGTAACCGGACCAAAAGAAAATTATTAAAGTTTTCATTTATACATGAATTCTGCTGCTCACTCTCAAGACTCTTTTGATACTGATTCAAAAAACTAGTCTACATTCCTATTGAACTTGTGTGACCAAGAAAGAATTTGTGTACAATTGGTCAGACATACCAGCTTCTACAACATAAGCCACATTCAACTCGTTGTCCAGATTAGTTGCAATGTTATCAATCAATGTTATAGAATTGTTAGCCACTCTAGTTGCATCAGATATTGAAGAATATAGATTGCAGGACCGGACAATGTCGTTAAATTGTCAAACATATTTATTTTGAAGTCACCACACAAACATACAAGACCATAATTAGTTAATTTACTTAACACATCGCCAAGATAATTAAAAAATACCTTAAACTCAGATTCAGGAGATCTATATACACAAATAATTACTGCTAAATCGGATTTGGCGAGTATCGCAGTACCATCTCCTCTACTAGACCGCCTACAAGATATACGAAATGATTGATAATTGTTAAATATCAGGAAATTCAGTTCGGAGTGGTGCAACCAGTGCTCAGTTATACAGAAAATATCAGGACTTAACTAATTTAGGACGACGCCCATGTTAAGAAATTTATTGCGAATACTTTGAATATTAAGGTGTAATGCCCTGAATCTAAGTAAGCACTCAGGATCTTGATTATGAGTTTCTACCTGACTTTCGAAGTGCGTATATCTTTCTGAAAATTTATATAAATTAAATTGCTCCGGTTCACAGCACTACTACATACTCCAACATTTAGCTCTTCAATTAAATTACTTAGACAAGCAGCCACACCTAATTTACAGTTTATATTCATGTGCAACCCACAGTCTCTAGAAATTTGAATTACTATGTTAACGTCTATATACTTAATATGACAAAATGTTTCTATTAATTCAAACATTTTGCAATTAAATCTATATATTTGTTCATTATAGGTCCGCTTACCTGTCCAATAAGGCACAGAAAGGAAAATAACTTTCGTATAAGACATTGAATAGAACAAATTAGTATATTTTTTGTTAGGAAACCTCTTATTTATAATATCACTAGTCCCGGCTCCTGTTACTACAAAATCATTAAGAGTGTGGATAATTGTTAGGGAGTGTATATCTTCAATTACGTTTTCCAATTTAGCATTAGGCTTAACTACTGCTTCTATGGCGTACCAGTCAATATATCACATAAAATTCTAGCCATATGTCTTCCATGACTAACTTTGTTCTTGAGGTAAGACTTGAGACCATTGTGGGCGTCCCTCCGCTGGAGCTTTACGTAAAGGCGGAGGCTATGGCTGCGATCCTTAGACTGAAAGCCAATAACGTGTGGTACCCTAATACACACTGACACTACGGGTACGGTACTGGACGGGCCTTTGTTGCAAATGCCAACGGACAGTACGGCACCAGAAATTATTTTCACTGAGAAGGTGAAAATCTCAATACCAAACAGAGACCAGCCACAGGGTGACTTCGTTGCCTCTGATAACTGGTTCACGGACAGATCCAAATCCAGTAAGGGCACAGGAACCGGTAATTATGGTCTGAGTCCAAGACATAAGATATCCTTAAGCCTAGGAGAGCATGCAACAGTCTTCCAGGAAGAAGTATCCGCTATTGCAGCCTGCGCAGAACTGATTGCAAAGGGAGACTGCACGAAGAGAAAAATAAACATAATGACTGATAGCCAGGCCGCTATCAAGGCAGTTATGAATCCTCTTACCAGGTCAAAACTGGTTAAAGATTGTAAACAGCACCTCAATAAACTGGCACAAGACAACAAGGTGTCTTTGATCTGGGTGCCCGGACATGACATTAGAGGTAATATAATAGCCGATGAACTAGCCAAGGAGGGTTCTGGGACACACTTCATAGGACCAGAACCCGTATGTGGAATCACAAGGGATTCTACTAGAAGGGCGATTTGGTCTTGGTTAGATAAAGAAAGAGTAAGGAAATGGAGGTCGACTGAGGGTCAACGCCATACTAAAGCGCTGGTAGGGGACGGGGACGCTAAGTTCTCTGAAAGCCTGATTAGACGCAATAAAAAACAAGTTAAGACCATTCTTGGGGTGATTATACAACTCATAATGTATTACTTCCCTATACCTCTACTGGACTAATAAATGATAATCAAGCACCGTGCTTTTTCATTAATAAGCGATAATCACCTTTGTTGATTTACCATAGCAATCGGTTTTAATCGTTGATTGTTCATTGCAAATTGCTTGTCAGTTACATTTCCTACCTGTCATAAATTGATTGAAAATGTCGCGATACGGCAAAACTATGTTAGAAAATATTGATCAGACAGTAAAAAATAATAAACCTCTTAATACAGTGCGATCTGAAAACTACATATGGTCACAATTTATGGAATTTTGTAAGGTTCGATCATATGTATGGATTATTAATTCCTGTTTTTTGCATTATTATGCTTTGTTATTAGGTAGCTCATAATGCTTGTCAGTGATGACATTTCCTATATGTATTAGTACTCGTTAGAAATTAACTCAAAATGTCGTACCTAATTTAGCGAAGTTGCTTTATTCGTTGTATAATCTAAAGAATACAACTCTTGGTTTTGTGATTATCTGCAATCGCCGGTTTGGCACTCGATATGTTGCCAAATAATTCCACTCGTCCTTCGGACTCGTGGAATTAATATTTGACAACATATCTCGTGTCAAGCCGGCGATTATCGATAATCACAAAACCACTCGTTGTATTATATATGATAACTGGACACTGTCCCTTAAGGAAGCATCTATACAACACGGGTCGAGTGAGCGAACCCTGGTGCAGGAGATGCGAGTTACAGGAGGAAACAAGTTTACATGCAAATGTGAGGAACTGAAGGTACTCAGGCAGAAACATTTCGAAAAGGATCTATGGAGCCTTCTAGGGTACTCAAGTTTCCAGTGGGCAAGTTACTGGACTTTATAGACGACAGTAAACTTCTCAACTGGAAATGAGGGCTTCAATAGGGATGGTACAAAGAGCACCCAGCTCAAATGCCTGGACTATAGGTGTCCAACCCTAACTGAATAGATAGAGGTAAGACTTTCTGCGAACTGAATTCACCTAGTTTACTTTTGATCGTTGCTTACCCGGTCGTTCATCAAATAATTGCTGTTGGCTCATATAATAAAGCTCATCAATGTCATTTTTACTCCCTACTTGAGCTGCTACTCCCAATGGAGTCATGTGTTTGGTTTTTCAAACGTTATAATATAATCTCTGTCATCTTTATTTTTATATGAATGCTCTACGTATGTGGTTCGACATTGATCGGAGTTTACGGCTAATGGTACTATTGACACAGATTATTCGATCAGGAATTCCGGCTTACTTGGCATACACTTACACTGATCTTCATTATTTGAATGCAGTCAGGGCTATATATGTATTGAGATTTTTAATAAACTGCCCGCACTACTAAGAGCCATTACGATTGTAAATAACTTCAAATAAAAAACAAGGAATATTTTACCGATCAATGTATGTATGTACTATCGCGAGCATTTTAAACGACTCAAACTGCCATAAAACGTATCTATTGTAGGCTTTCCTTACTCGGAGCAATTTAGGTAAATATAACTGGGCAACTGTAATAAGCCGTATAGCCGCAGGCCGGAGGGTAGACACTATCTAAAAGAAATTTAAGCGAAAAGAATTATGAATATATTATTTGACATGAATATGATGTATTGAGCGAAGGTGGACCGTACTCAAATTAATTGAATAAGAGAAAATGTCATCATTTTGCTCAGGAAAAATGTTGATCTAACAAAAATTATTGCAAAAATTATAAACTGACAGATTAGGACACGTAATTATGGAAAGAATTTAATATTATTTTATTAGTATGTGGTCAATTTTTTAATTGAAACAGCCGATAATAGATAACGTATAGAAATATTATGTGATTAACGTCATTTTACAAAAAGTCTCAAATTAAACAAGGTATAGGTACTTCTAATACAAAAATATCTCTTATTTCTTAGCCTTTTGTGAAATTTTATTTACAATGTCGGTTTTAATTGAAATAGTACTTATAATTTACTCACATTAATAATACAAAATTTGATGAAGAAATATAGTTGTTTATAGATGCACATTATGGTTATATAAAGAAGAATAATGATAATATTTGTCGGTGTTTGTTTTGCCGGATACTTAAGAACTTTAAACGTTTGTATAAATACGACAGTTGTATTAATTTAATAAGAATTTAAAGCCAATAATAGTTCTTTCTTAGTACAATTTGCACTACTGAAGTAAATTCAATATAATTTTTTTGTAGAACTAATTGTCAAGCGTTAAGTGCCTGGAAAATGTTTAATTTAGACCAGTCAGATGCCGTGTAATACGTTTTCAATTGTCTCGTCCAATAAAATGTTCCTAAATCAACTGATAATTACCTTAGATATGTTTCGCCCTATTAAAAAATTAATATATATTCAGAAATAAATATTTGTTTAAATTGATATTTAATTTTAATCATTTCTTAATGTTTTGCAAACATTGTTTTTCCTTCATCAGATTTCCTATAAATACAATAGTAATATTATATATAAAAATATATTTTAAACTTGCACTGCGTAGGAATGTTCTAGACGTAATATCAAACAGAGCGAATTTCGTCAATAAATACGAATCATATTATAATCATGTAGGATGTATTACAACCATCATAGGATATATAATTTATTACGAATCTTTCTACCTGCTTCTTAACGACCCCTAATTGCAGTCGCCCAGTGCTACTTCTCAAATGTTTCGAGAAGCTGTATACGGCCATAACGCTTGAACTGTGAGTCGTTTAAAATGCTCGCGATAGTACATATATATATGACATCAACCATTTCCTGAACGAGTAACACTGTCCAACACATTTTTTTCTGATTCACCATTAGGTGTAGTTTATGTCAATTTTCGTGCTGATTCTAATTTTAAATTTGCTTCATCACGTTAGGATTTTTGAGAAATCTTTATAAATAGTTGTTTCAAAAAGTACATTAAATTTTTCAGAATTTCAAAGTGACTTTTATATAAGATCGATATTAGAAGATATATTGTAGTGCCGCGCATTGAGTGGACATGTCTTAACATGTCCTTGCCTGGTTCCTATGTCACAGCATTTAAACCACGCCCATTTGTGCCCTGAAGCCAACAAAATTAGGAATTTGTAGATTTCTGCTGTTGGTATATCTTTGTGATAGCTGAACGTCTTTTTATTTCATAATGTTCCGTGCGTGTACATATAATCCCAGCAGCTTCTTTTATGTATGTGCAGAACTCATTACCCAACGACGTAAACGGAATTTTACGCCTCTAATAGAAAATTTATATTTTCACTATGTTGGTCTAAAATTTAAATATCAGAACAAGAAATGGGCTCCTCACATTTGCTGCACACGGTGCGCTGTTACATTGAGGGGCTGGTCAAACGATAAGAACAACTTCGGTACAACAAACTTCGGGTTCTCCAATAAAAATAAAAACAAGATTAGTTACTCTAATATAATAATAATAATATATTTACTGTCTCGAATTACATATGTATGTAACATAGACATTGTCAATAATACATAAGACAGATTGAAGCTACGCCGCTACGAAAATACACCGGTTATATAAATAAGAATATTAAAATCAATTACATTAGGGAACATTAAAATTTCTAAACGATTTACGAAACCCTCCGAGCCAAGTATTCGTCAGCATTGTAAAAACAGTGAGTATGAATATATGATTTCACAAGACCTTTAAATGAGTAAAATGTAGTCGCATTTCTTATTTCGGCGAGTAAAGCATTAAGATAAATGATGCAAGTATAATTCGGACTATGCTCATAGAGGCGCTAGTCCTGTGGAGAGGTACATTTAACTGGCTCCTACACCGTGTGAGCATATTACTATATACGTCTGAATTTTTTACGAATTTAGTTTCATTTCGTTTATAAAATATTAATATTTCATACGAGTACAGTGACCATAAGGTCAGAATGCTTAGTACCTTAAATATGTGACAAGAATCTCGAGTTGGTACCCCCATCATGCATCTTAGAATTTTTTTGTAATATATGAAAAGTCGATTAACAGATCTTACACGTCCCCAAAAAATTATTCCGTAACGAAGCCTGAGCTCTACATAGGAGAAGTAAAATATTCGAAGAGTATCGATGTTAACAGTGGTCCTTAAATTTCTCGTACCAAAATATGCAGAAGATAATTGCTTCTGGAGCATAGAGCAGTGCTGTTCGAAGCGAAGGTGAGAATCCACAAATAATCCCAAAAATTTAACATAATCCCAACACACCCTACGCACCCTATTCGAGATGCGAACTTGTAAATAAACTGAAACAGAAATACTAACATCTAGACTTCAAGGGTGGAAGCTATTAGCTCCGGGCATACATATTGCTATTCATCGTAATCGCTGGAAAGAACTGTGAGAGTATTTTTCAATGTAAGGTATTTCATTCTGGAATAATATCGACGATTTGATGCTGATATTAGGTCATCAACATAAGCCAGAATAATAACGTTTTTTATCGATGCTTCGAAATTGATTTGAAGGCTGCCCTTCTTCATATAGGAAACGTTTATCCATCTATCCCGGTTGGCTACGCAGTCCGTATGAAGGAAAATATGACTCGTCTTCTCGACAAAATTGGCCAGTCATGGCTCAGTATATTCCTGGAAAAAAGAATATACTTCATAAAGCACGAGTGGAATCTGATAAAGTATTTGTAGTGTACTGCACATCAAATTAGGTTTGATAAAGAATTTCGTCAGGGCAATGGACAACGATGGT